>JAVQJG010116260.1:0-10655 GCA_036024015.1 Craterocephalus amniculus | reverse complement strand
TACTTTCTCTGCCAGTACAGAACCGAATCGCTAAAAACTACAACATGGCCGAAGGGGGTGGAGTCGAACCGAGTAGAATGGTCTGTGACCTGGAAGGGGGCGGGGCGTGAAATGTCTCGATTAAATTTAAAGAGATAGGACAGAAACGAATCTCTCATTGACTGTAAAGAAACACCTCAGAACATGGGTTTAGAAGGGGTGTGTGGAGCTATACTAACAGCGATTTCAGACCAAAGGATTGCAGTTTTTCTTCATATAAACCATAAATAAATGATTTACATATGAAAAGGAAGGATTTAAAAGCATGATTCGTTCCCTTTAAGACTGTGGAGATGATAGTGGATTTTAGCAGAAATCCCCCGACACCAAACCCCATCGTCATCCTCAACAACACATTGTCTAAAGTGGACACTTTCAGGTTTCTGGGAACCACGTCCTCTCAAGACCTGAAATGGACATGGCATATAGTCAGAAAAAAGGCCCAGCAGAGGTTCTACTTCCTGCGATAGCTCAGGAAGTTCAACCTGCCACGGGAGCTGCTGATCACATTTTACACTGCCATCATCCAGTCTGTACCTGCACCTCCGTCACTACCTGGTTTGGATCCACCATCAAACAAGCAGAGATTGCAAAGGACAATCAGGTCTGCAGAGACGATAAGTGGATTGAACCTGCCCTCCATCCAAGACTTGTATCTGTCCAGAGTTAAATTACAGGCAGAATACAGTGGCACAGATCCCTCCCGCCCTCATACACACCTTTTCAAACTCCTCCCATCACAGACAGCGCCCTGTACACCAAAACCAGCCGACACAGGAACAGTTTTATTTCCCCAGGCCATCACTGTCATGAACAAAAATTCATAATGATGCATATTTTGCACACAGCCATACTACCTCAACGTATACTGTCAAACACTATGTAAATACCATGTAAATAATTAGTGAATACTATGTCATTGTTTGTATTTGTATAACAACTTTATTTTTTAACTTCATTCATTAATTAATTTTTTCTCTTATTTTTTATTGTAAGGTCAATGAGAGCATCTTGCCACTGGTGTCAATTTCCATGTTGTTATGTATTGTTCAGACATGGCGAATAAAGTGATTCTGATTCTTTTGTAACACTATAACATGTGAAAACACTGTAACTTTATGTCCGCTTGTGATGCTGGTTATTTTTGGGTAGTTATAAGGAATGGGCATGACTCATCAACAGTCGCTGTAGCTGTAAGCTGTATGTGAGCGTATATTTTCCACTGTAATCACTGAATGACACCCCTTTTACTGCAACCAAAGTCATTCATCTTGTAGTAAAGATCTAAATGAGGAAACAATGTTTTTTTCTACTTTAACTGTATTTCAACAGCCTATAAATTTTAATATATAAAAATTAATGGTTAATCAATATCGACTGTTTATTATCCCAATGATTGAATAAGACAATTTAATTAAATGCCCACAAATAGTAGTCATGCCAGATTACCTCATGGAAGTCATAACATGTTGAACTCCCCTCGCGCTACAGGCTCAAGTCAGCCTAAAGTAATTACTGCATGCATTGATCAGCTGAACCTGATCCCAGCATTTCTGGTCCTTGCCGTGTAGACATCGCTGGAAGATATTTACACCACAGCAGCCGACTTATTTCAGTTCAGATGAGCCAACTCCTGCCGATAAACCGTCACCATTGTAATACATTGATTTGTCTACCATGCAATGAGTCAGGGGACACCAACCTCATACAGTTACGCCTACAGCTGCTTCCCACTAGGAAGGGCAGTGACACAATAAAATTAAAATAGGAAATAAAATAAAAACAACTCTTCAGACCTCTAAGGAGTTTACTCCATTTATGAATCAGCAGGGAGAAGTAAGGCATTACCTCCAAAAGAGACAGAAAATTGAACTCCTACACAAGAAATTAATCTCACCAAAGCCACGTTTAACATTCTGAACTTAAATTTATGCAAAAATTAATTCCCAAATCCACCATCTGAATCCTCATTCACCCAAACATACAACAAAGAGTGTCTCATCAGAATATCTAAATGACAACGCTGCAAACTGCTGGTTGGCAACAGCGTAAGGCTTACTTCAAGTCAAGGTGGCTTTAATGTTTGATTTATTTTATAAATCTTGCAGGTCAGTCTCTCCTCCTCTGGAAGGACTATTCATAAAAAAACATTTGAGTAACTTCTTGAAAGCAGAATAACTAAGAAAGGTGCTTCAATACATCCTGCAATCACCACCAGTCAATATTTTAAAAACAAATGACTCCAGGCCAGATGAATAGCCAGCTGTGTGTCCAACATGCAAACATGATGGGTCATGTAGTCTCAGTAAGCCACTGTTATTAATGCAGTGTAGCCAAGAGAACGTGAACTACAGTTTCACAAGAGGAGAGGGACGTTAACCTCTTCATGATAGGATCCTCGCATACAGTGGGTAGTATGAGATATGTGCAGACAAACACACACTCGGAAGCACCAATCCCAAAATGAAGCACACCAAACGCAACAATAAGACTCTACCAGCCGTTGGCATGAAAAACAGCTTGGTAGAAAAGAGGTAACCAAAATAACACGAATATGATATATTTATCTCAAATTTCTTATACATGATCCAATGATCAAAAAAATGCCATGTTTATGTGAGCCCCATCAATAACAAAACCAGTTGTACATTTGTGAGGACATTCATCCACCTTTGCTTTTGATTCAGTCCTCATGCCTAATTCAGAGTTAACCAGTTTAACCAGTAAATACTAGCCAGTTAGAGGCAGAGTAGGCTGGGCCATGGATTCACAATACTTGAGAAAAAATGACAATTAGGCTTGCAGAAATTGTGCACATCGCAAGGGTTTGGAAGTTGGTATACCCAATGCTGATTCGAAAATAAGTGGGTATACTCCGTATACCTGCATATACCCTGGACTACACCACTGTGTATGGTACGAAGTAAGTCATACTAAGTGATGGAACATCAGAACATCGAATTCTTCACCATTCCTGCAATTTCCATCAGGCAGACAAACCCCAGTGGCACAGAAAAACATCTACAAGAAATCCTTCACCCCATCTGCAATAGCAGCTTTAAATAGCACAAAACAGTCTGCACCGTCTCTACTTTTTTCTCTTTACCTTTTTTGGCATAGTATATACCAATAAAGTGTTGTCTGCCTACAAATGTGGCTCCCTTTCAAAGGGAACTAAACAGGCTTTCCAAAAGTAAGAAATAAGCCACCAAAAATTGATTTTATTATTTTGTCTATGGTTCAATAAACACATATTTGTATATTTGAATTATATTGTTTATAATTGAGAGTTGTATGTATGGTTACTACAAGGATTTTAATGGTAGCCGAAAACCTTCACGTCTCCTTTTCCACTTCAGCGCTGTAGATAGTTGTTTCCTTCTGTAGCCTCTGTAAGATGATTACTTTAAATCTTATACTCGGCAGAAGTACCTTTCAGCCACTTCATGCCATGTCTGCTAAAACGCCTCAAAACGCATAGTTTGAGCGGAGCAGTGAGCTGGCACTTGAGGAAGTGTTTTGGTAGCTATGTGGGAGCGCAACAATGACAATTATTTCTGAAGATTACCGATTTATGTTTACAAATAACCCCTGTCGAATTTGTCAGTACATTGTTTTGATCGAGAAACATTGAAATATTTTCTGGTTTATCTGACAGATTACGGCAGGTGAGCAAGTCCGCTCTAAAATCGACACGTTTACAATGCCAATCCGTCCGCAACAGGCAACAGGTGCAGCCCGTGTTGAGTGCGCGACAGTCCTACCTTCTGCTGCCGTCGGGCCATGTCGGTGGGCTGCTTGGCGTTGAACGGGTAGGCTATGCACCGTAGGACAAACACGTAAATCTGCAGTTTGATTTTCCTCTCCTTTTCCTCCTTCTGGATCCGCTCCCGTTCCTTCCTCTCTTCATCTTCACTTGTAGCGCTGCTCTCTTTCGAACCTTTACCGGCGGCGCCTCCAGATGCGCCGCGCTGCCGCTGTTGCTGCTGCTTGCCGCCCGTCCGCTGCTGGGTTTTCCGCTTCTCCGGTGACGAGACCGTCGCTTTCCCTGAAGGCTGTCGGACAACTTCTGAGTCGGACTCCCCACCAGTGTCTTCACTTGAGGACGGGTCCAGCATGATGCGAATCGTTAAAACTCTGCTTCTGTCTGACAGGTGGGGAAAAAAGAACGAAAACCACCAAACTTTTTTTTGCTGCTTGTTTCAGTTGACGTGGCGCTCGCGATTTTACTTTCCAATAGTTTTCCTTACTGGGACCTGTGGAGCGTTTACAGTCACGACCTGACAGGAATGTTGGGTTTTTTTGCAGAGACGCTGGGTAGGCGGAGTTTTAATAGGGACTATTAGAGCGACTCGTTCCTTCACAGAGGGGATGAATGTAATGGCATTGCAATGGCAGAGCGCGCGCCCGCCACCAATGAAAACGACGCAGAGCTCGCGCTTCGTCTAATGAAAAGCTCTCCGGATACAGGTGAGCAACCTGTAGCATATGACAGAGATAGGTTGATAAGAAGAGGGTTCACTCGGTTTGTTTTTCGGAAACTGAAAAGAATACCAACAGCTGTTAAGCTTGTTCCGTATGGTGACACTCATACCTACACTACTATACCTTAATGAAATAGGCAATGTTCTTATTATTCAAAAAGTAAACCAATAAAAGAAAAGATAAAAGACGTAAAATGATTAAAAATTAAGATCTAGTTGTCAAATACATTTTCTACCAAAAAATGAATATGCATGAATTGTCTGAAGGGACATTTATTAGGAAACCGGTATCTCTGCAGAAATGCCGTTATAGTGGTTTGAATTAGCATGCGACTCCAGACCCGAAGATTAAGACCCCTGGAGATCTAGACCCGCACTTCCAGATCCAATATGTTTTTGTGACAGCACCGCCAGCTGGATGATTGAAAAACCACAACTGCATTTCTGGAGCAGCAAGTCCTTGAGACCCAGGACAAAGTTGTACTTTCCAGACAAAACTGTCTGAAAACTACAACTAAATCAGGTTGCTAGTCATATAGCCTAACCATTTTGTTTTTGGAATTTGAAACAAACGAGGAACACTGATATGATTGGAAATGTTTTATGAACTGATCACAAATCAGGGAAATTTTGCAGAAAAAAAAATATCGTAAAACATTCGCTTTTTATAGATAGGTAAAAATTTAATTTGGCTTCACTATTTTTTGTTCTTGTCATTTATTACCTTTTACTTGCAATTATATAGTGTTTAAATAGTTCAGCATGCAAAACTGTAAGGTTCTGCATAGGCCTGTTAATGATTCATTCATTTCAATCATGTGCTCAGAAAAGAACCATATATAGGCTACAGGAGATCGATGCTTGAGTGGATTTTCTTTTAAAATCTGCAATGGAACACAATGGAATTTTCCATATTCATATACCATGTCAGCAGATATGGTGATAAATGGCTGCCATTAAAAAGGGGAAGCATAACTCAATCATAAACATGCATATTAAAAGAAAATAAGCTTCTTAACCCTTTCATGCATAGTGTCCACTACAGTGGAACTTAAGGGGACATCAGTGAGGCATACAATACACTTTACTGTAGAATAAATATTTGTATATAATCATACATTTTAATAACCAAACTTCGTTTGTGATAAACAGGAAAAACAGCCATATTTTCTCAATAATCAATGCATGAAAACTGAAGCTTCATGATGGACTACAGATGATATAAAACATGGATTCACTGTCCTAATTTTGCTGTCATAAAGCTGAAACACAGCAAACTAATTAAAAATGGCTTGTGTGTTCACGGTGAACGGCCAACAGACGTGTTAACTACATGAAACTGTTATGAACCAAACAAGAAATAAGTAGTTCAGTTGGAAACAGGTAAAAAAAACACCCATGTCTATACTGTAAATGCATTGAGTTGCTGTGATTGGCTGATTGTAGTAACAAATAATTAAACAGATGGACCTGATAGTGGAATTATTTTGCTATCACTGTCTGAATGTTTTCAAAGGCTTTAAAAAAAGAAAATAAATATATTTTGGATCTTATTATATATCAAAACCCACAGGGTTTCATTTTATGGTTATCACGCATAGAGGACATCTTGACAAGTGTGGCAACTGATTCAAGATGAAAATGTCAAGGGGCAGACGGGGACAGTCTGGTGTCTTAAGCAGTTACATCGGCCAGCAGGCTTTACTTGGTCAGTCTGCTAACTTTGTCTGATGGCTGCTCTAATGAGACATGTTTGTTTCTGACTTGGTCAGCTTCCTCGGCAGATATAACAGAGATCTTACCTACTAAGAGAAAATTTCATGAGGAAAAAAGGATAACTTTTAAAAAAATTTACTGGCTTTTGGCATATTTTCCATATTCATATACCATGTCAGCAGATTTGGTGATAAATAGCTGCCATTAAAAAGGGGAAGCATAACTCAATCATAAACATGCATGTTAAAAGAAAATAAGCTTCTTAACCCTTTCATGTATAGTGTCCACTACAGTGGAACTTAAAGGAACTATACCTGATATTATTTTAATCTTTCTAAGAAAAATGGTGTTCTATGTGGTATAGTATGTAGTAAAAGTGGTAATTTCATTACAATTAATGACTCATTGATTTCTCTGCCCGGTAAATTTTTGGGATGTCCAGACTCCGATCAGCCAGAAATAGCGTTCCCCTAGTGATCCGGTGTCGAATTATGAAAGTTAAACCCCTTAGCCAAGACAAGGCGTCACACAAAAGCTTAAAAAAATAGCCGCTATCGCTAACTAAGCTAGCCGGACGTGAAATCGGGTATAGTCCCTTTAAGGGGACATCAGTGAGGCATGCAATACACCTTACTGTAGAATAAATATTTGTATATAATCATACATTTTAATAACCAAACTTTCTTTTGTGATAAACAGGAAAAACAGCCATATTTTCTCAATAATCAATGCATGAAAGGGTTAAGGAGGATTTTTTAGAACTCATATGCACCTATGAGCACACAGATCCACTCATCTAAATCAGCCATTTAAACAGATTTCAGATGTGATGGAAATCTATAAAGAGAAATTTTAGCAGAAGACCTTTAGTTTCTTGCTAATTATCTTTTGTGAGTTCGATTTAACACATTACTTGTTAGAATTAATAACTGATGAATAATCTTAAATAAAATGTGCAGCAATCATGCTGGATTTTGCTCCCCTTTCATTTCTATGAACCTTCCAAGCTTTGAAAAAGCTGTCTGATGTGTGTAAATACATACAAAGCACGTCCATTTCATGTCCTTTGCAAGTTCATCCCCCCCGTTCTACCTCTACAGTATTTTTTTTTTTTGCATGATGCAATGCGTAACTAAAGGCGCATCAATTCCAGCTTGAAAAGGTATACATGAGAGAGGCTTCTGTGGATTTTCAGCCGTGTTTATTGTGTTAAAATTCACATAGAATACTAACTTGCTCACCCTGTCTGCAGCTCTCAGCTCTTGGGTATGATTACATGCTGACAATATTTCAAAAATTAACCCTGTTAAGGCCTTCTTTGGAATATAACAACGTTTTCCCCACTGGAATAATCTTATATTTAGAGTAAACTATAATACATTCAATTATTTGGAGAGTCATTCTTTGTCTCTTTTTGTAGACCTTCATCATATAATTATTCCCTAACCAGATTTATCACGGCATCTGCACACACTGCTGCTTTATGATGCATGTCGCAGCCTCCAGCAGAGTAAGTGCACATCGGCTGTGGGAAAAAGAAGACTTATTTTTGGAGTAATCTGCAATCTGAGGAATATGGTTGATAAGGGTCTGTAGTTTGAACATCGTTGTCATGTAAACATTGATGACACTCTTACAGAGGCAATGCAGTTGTTTGGAAACATTGTTAAAAGCGTAATACTTTTTTTATTTATTTAAATAAATATTTTATGTTGCAAGGGAGATTATTTTGGACTAAGTTCAAATAAATCATGATTTCAGTGACTGATTTAAAATACAGTTTTTCTAAATGATTGTTATGTAAATAGATTGATCACAAGATATTTTTATTGTGTCAGTCCTAAACTAGATGAACATCTAAGAGCATCATGGTTTGCATGCTTGAACCAATCATTAAGTTGCTGTGGAGTTGAAGTTGGGAAGCACCAGCGTTCAATCAGGAGAAGCTCTCCCCACATCATCACAGCCAGCAGGACGGCGAGGAAACCAATCACAGTGACAGCAGCCCCCCCTTCACCTGCAGCAACAGCTATCAGCTCAATATACAACTTTAACATATTGTGTTTTCATTTGCTGTCCGCTGGTAAGAATGTAACACATGTGTTACTGTGTTTATAGTGGAGGACTCACCATGTCCATGATGCTGATGTGTCCATAAGCAAACGCAGTATTGGGTGGGTTTGACTCAAGCAACAGGAAGGAGAAGAATGTGCAGACAGAGCTGGGGAGCAGGGCATACAGGGGTGACATAGATAGCCTCTGCCTGAAGCAAGACCACACACACACACATACACACACACACACACACACACAATCTGTGTGAATAGAATGATAATTAACCTCTGTATGTCTCTGTTAATGTTCAACTATCCTTCACAGCTGTTTAAGAGACGAGAGAAGAACTGTAACCCAAGAATAGATGACTCAGAGGCAGAACCAGCAAGCTTTGGTTTGGCTGAGAACAGTTATTAATGTTATCCTCCTCACAATATGTTTAGCTTTTTAGATAAGTATTAGAATGTGTTTACAAGACATAGAAAAAAAAACAATAGAAAAAAAGAACAGCTGGATTTTGACAATTAACTGAATATGACAGCTGGTCCTTCCTGCCCATTTAGGCTGAAGTTAACCCAAGCATGAGCCATCATGGCAACCAGAAACCAGTGGGGTTATGGTTCTTTTGAAGTGTTATCTTTCTTACCAGAAGCTTAGCCCTCCACTTGCCAGGCCTCATTGTTTAGGAGGCTCATGTTAACTTCTCAGTTCCCCAGTCAACATTACTCTCTGACCAAGGGAAACGGTCAACAACACAACCGAGCTGCCTGAGAGATTTATGGGACTCCCACGGGGAAGACCCAGATCGACCCGAATCGTATTTATTCAGAATCCGGATTCTTGTTCATCAAGATTCAGATTAGTTTTTTAAAAGGCCAAAAATTATTAGCTTGACTATTTTCAAAGCTGCTGCTAAGTGACAAAGACATGTTAAACTTTTCCAGGGTAGCTAAGTTTCAAATAGATTTTTGATGAAAATGATCAGTTTTCTTTCAACTAATGAAACAATTCCTCAGAACTGTTCCTGGCTTATAGAGGAACAGAGATAATCAGCATGTTTTGTTACTAAAAGAGGATTGAATGTGAATTAAGATCGGTCTGAATTGAGAATTGATACAGAATCAAAACAAATTGCATTAGGAGTTGCTGTAAGAGCCACAACCCTAGCAGAAATAGCAGCTGCATTTCTGGGTGATGCCATATTAGCATAATCAGAGCACTTAAAGGGGAAGTTTGGTATTTTTCAACCTGTACCTATGTTGTAGCATGCTATATGATTTGATTAATGGCTGATGAGACTTGGTCCTGGACTAAGTAGTGTGTTTCGGTGAAAATATGCTTTATAGACTACTGTAACAGAGAGGTTAAATCATGAAGATGAGGGAAAATGAACAACTTTTGTGTCTAGCTATGAAATAAAACTCTAAGAGCAGATTTATTGAAAATTTAGACTGTGTTGCAGCTGTTTGCAGCCCAAAGTTAAAAAGTAAAGTTCTGCTGATAAAAAGTCCCACTCCTTAACCAGCTTGGTATACTGCAAGATGCCAAACTGAATGTTAATATATGCTTAATACAAGCACATTCTTCTTTTCCTCTCATATCTGCCAGCTGTCTGAAGACCGGTTTCCGTGCACCATCTGTCTGGATGTCTGATCCAGTCAGCACATAGTGTCCTCCTCACAGAATTGCATCAAGCAGCACTGGGATATTAATGTCCCTATGAAAAGGTTTTCTTCGTCGTAATTGAGATGCAGAGCAATATTTTCATCTTTGAGGGGATTCTCTAGGTCTGACTCATCTTAACAGTTAGCTGGCAGACCAGAGCAACAAGTAGAAATGAAGGAACTTAACTGGATAAACAAAGTCAGGCTAAAGATCCTTTGAAATCCTCCACAGACTCCCTGAAGAGCTGCATGCTTAGGGTTTAACCGTGTACCTCTAACTGTTCTTTGCTACATACTTACAGAAAAACGTTTAGGTGTCCTAACAGCAGTGCAGCCAAATGGCCAAAATCACAGCACAATAAATGGTGACTACAAGCCCACCAGTCTATGTATGTTACGACCCAGTTGTGTCTAGGCTAAGGGGTCGTAAACATAAGAGAAACACAAAGGAAAAAGTGTAAAATCAAGGTATTTATTTACAATAATATATACACAGGCCATGGCCTCAAACAAATCACTAACAAAAAGAACGCAAAGTAAAACAATAAACACCGTTACTAAAGTAAGACTAAACAAGTGATGACAAGATTAAACTAAACCAAACCAAACCAAACAAGGAACAAAAACAAGAGCAGGAGGTCAGCAGAAGCTGACCGGGAGGAACCACTGCCTGGGCAGCCTGCTCTGGGCTCCTCCC
>JAVQJG010116248.1:0-42179 GCA_036024015.1 Craterocephalus amniculus | reverse complement strand
TTTTTCCTTCTTGACATTCGGACACCACTACAAAATGGCTGCGCCCTATATAGTGCACTATGTAGCGAATAGGGCGCACATTCGGACACAGCCTGTGACCTGGAAGGGGGCGGGGCGTGAAATGTCTGGTTAAATTTAAAGAGATAGGACAGAAACGAATCTCTCTCATTGACTGTAAAGAAACACCTCAGAACAGGGGTTTAGAAGGGGTGTGTGGAGCAATACTAACAGCAATTTCAGACCAAAGGATTGCAGTTTTACTTCATATAAACCATAAATAAATGATTTACATATGAAAAGGAAGGATTTAAAAGCGTGATACGTTCCCTTTAATATTATCCATTATGCTTGGACAAGACTTTTTGTGTACTCGGACGTAAGAAATATAAAAATGGAGAAATAACGTATCTGTTGTATTGATGTTCTGTTTGATGTCTTTTTCTACTGTGTTTTTATTCTATCTTCCTGCTTTTGGACTACAGATGGAAATGTGCATTTTTTATAACAATCCAGCATGTTTACATCATATTCTTTTCATATTTGTAATCTCAGAAGTTCCAACCTTGAAGACGCCCTTCATGCAACCACTAAAAAGCCAAGGCTGCTCAACTCGACTTAGCTTTACGCTTTAAGCCAATTTCTCACCATTTTTAAGTTCTATCCATAGATAAAACCTAATTTGAGGGAATTTTTCCTCTAAAAGGGACAAATCATTTGCAATGTGGTGTTTGTCAGACATGCTTCATTGATTAAAGAGGAGCACAAATCAAACTTACCAGGATACATATTAACTAAACACAGTGTATGGATGAAAATGTATTAGACACACAGGCTGTGGCCAAATAAATTAGATATTTGACTAATGATGTGCTTAAAAATACCATCATATACCATATTTTGGGGACATCTATGTGTTCAGTTTGAAAGCTGATTTTAAAATGTATGTGTTCATGCCTCCAAAATCCCGGTAACATAACAAAACATTTAAGTGGATATCTGTAAACTGATCTCTGTGTGGACATTTTAACTGGCTCTGAACAGTCAAAGCCTCCTGTGGTGCTCTTTAAGACCCTCAGGTTGGAAACCACGGCTCTGTCGGACTGAGATGTGGTGACTGTGGAAGCCACTGGAGAACAGTGACCTCATTGTCATGTTGGAGATCTGAGCACATGGTGCATTATCCTGCTGGAAGTAGCCATCAGAGGAGTTGAGTTATTATTTCCTTTCTCCCATTGCCAACCAATCCCGTTCTCCTCTGACACCAGTAGGCATTTTCACCCAGACGACTACTGGTTATTCTCTGGTTGTGTGTGAAAATCCCACGGTACCAACAACCATTCCACATTCAGCCCCTTATATCTCCTTTTTTCATCGTTGTCATGCTCCGTTTGAACTTTGATAAGTCGTCTTGACCACATCCACATGCCTCAATGCAAGCTGCCATGTGATTGGCTGAAAACAGACAATCGAAAAGTCGTTAAGTGGTGAATCTTTCTATCTTCTCCGTGATTTTAACCTGTGCTACAAGTCTTTCTGTGAAGTGTTTTCTTGACATGTGAGATTTATGCAAAAGACCACTTGATTAATTTACTTGCTTATTACTGCGGGCTGTTCTGCATGTTGTCAAGGCAAGAATTTATAGTAAGACCAACTGGAGTCGGGCTGAGACAGAGAATTATGCACTGCAGAGTTGGTTAAAGACAAGTGCTTATTTGTTGACTGAAGCCTCTCAAATGTTGAACATCTTTCTTAGTTTACCTCATGATAAACTAAAACTATATAACATTTGCTTTCTTTCCATGAAATCAACACCTGTTGTCTAGAAATAAACATAAAATGAAGAAACTGTGAATATATTTAAGGGAATACTTTATCTTGGTAGGATTGGATGCTTGACAGAGATAAATAACACTAATACATTTATATAGAAAAACCTGTTAAAATACATAATACTGGCAGAAGTCACAGATGAGGAAAAGTTACCTTTTTATTAGAAAATTTATAGTATTGTGTCAAAAATTAGCACCTAAATTGGTAATCAGCTCCAACTGGAGTTTTACTTGGGTAAAGATGGTAATATGATGCACCTTGCAGAGGATGCCATGAAAAGCAGAGCGTCGTTTTCTAAGTATTTCCAGCTTTTATGCTTAAACATAATATGGCTTTAAAATCATGTTATAGAGCTCTTCTATCTTATCGCTGCTTTTCTCACTTAGAAAATGAGAACAAGGAAGCAGTAGTTAATGAATTATTGGACGCAGCCATACTCAGAAACTCAGAAACAAACTTTTCTAATGGATCTGTTTCCAAGAAGGCGAACAACAGTTACCTGGTTTGTTTAGCTGGGTAAAACTGGGAAGAATCCTCTGACGTACTTCACAAAAAGCAAGCCAGCAAGCAGCAACATGACTTGTTATTGCAAAGTGAAGTCCCTGAGTATGAAAAACATCTGCAGATTAACAACATCGTTTAAAGAAGACAAAGTTTATTTAAGATGTTGTTTTTTGAGAGCTTTTAGTTGGAGATCGTGTTCCAGAGTGCACCTGCATGTCTGCACATGTGCAGTAGACGTCAATGATACTCGAGATAAAAATCACAGACTGAGGCTGAAGCAGGGCCAGGTGAGCAAGTTTTACTGGGTACAGGTGGACATACGCAGACACAAACACGCTCCCATGAAGCATCAGCTGCTTTTTACCACTATGTTTTACCCCACAGTGGCTGGATTCCAGAAATTCATCGCATGCAGCCAAACACAAGAGGCATGCACGTAAATATTTCCCTGCCTCGGCCGCTGGTTAGAGGAGGGTGAAGCAGCCAGAACTTCCACATGCAGCGGATGTAGAGCAGCCGGTAGGAGGCTGGCAAAGCTGCCAGCGAGTAAAAGAAATCAGAATATGAAATTATAGGTTGTCACACTTTGACTAGTTTATAGCTGAACATTAAGAGTCCAAAAAACCTGCTGGAGTTCATGTCTTCCTGCATTATGCAACAGGCTCAAGCTGTCCTGGTCCTGTGTGGCGCCAAAAGCAATTTCACTGATTTTTGTAGAGGCAGCCATAGTTTGTAGTCCCAACTGTTAACTTGATTTAATTCTCTGCAGTTTAATGCACCGTTTCATTATTTTATTGTACTGGTGCTACTGGGAAAATTGTTTTATTCAAGTAATTCAACATAAAAGGTGAAACTGAAATATTTTATGTACTAAGTACAGATACAAGACTTTACTTTCAGAGGACATTTTTGTATTGAAAATCCATTTGTTTTATTAATTTCAACAAATATTCAAATTTTCTGAGTGTTTTTATTTGAGATTTTCTGAAGCTGCAAATTCTTATCAGGAAAATCTAAACAAATAAAAGCTTTCATTTATTGATTTGCATACTATTTGTCTATGTGTACATTTAATCTTTTAAGTTAAATTACAGAAATGCATGAACTCATTTGGGATATTCTAATTTTCCGAATAATACCTGTAACTTAACTTTAAAGATTAAATGTACATATATAGAAAAATAGTATGCAAATCAATGTATTTCAGCTTTAATTTTAGATTTTACTGATTAGGATTTGCAGCTTTAGAAAACCTCAAATAAAAAAAATCTTCATTTCTGTTTTTTATAAGATTTTAAATACAATTTTGTCAGGCCTCTGAAAGTAAAGTCTTGCATCTGTATTTAGTACATAAAATGTATTGGTTTCACCTTTTATGTAGAATCGCCTGAATAAAACAACTTTTCCAGCACATATTTTCCAATTAGTATCTGTCTAGTTTCACTGCAATCACTTCCAGTATCCAGTCGATACTCTTTCATACCAGTTTGGACCACTTGGTTTCTTTTATGTGTCAGGGCTGCATAGAGCTGGTTAAAATATTCTATAATGAACTGGGATTAATTAGCCTGTGTGCACTGGAATGGCATTTCTAAAAGACATGCACTGTTCGCAGTATTGAAACTTGCATCAAATTCAATTTAATCAAGCATCCTGAGAAGTCATTTCTCCTTATTGCATATAACATATAACTAGGTGCTGTGTTTTATGGGATGAGTGTGCAGAGATGTGCTTCCTTTGTACAAAATGAAAGCACAAAGGAGGGGATGCACCATAAACTCAGTCCTGTGTGTTTCTATTTAAACCCAGTTGTCCTTCTGTTAGTGGGTGATTTGGGCCGTTTGGGTAGAAGAGGCCCACAGCAGAGCAGCGTGAGCAGGACAGATCCAGTTGCTGAATGAGGTCAGTGAGACGGCACAGCTTTACAATAGAAACGTACTCCTGTAGTGCAATTTAAAGTAAATGGTCCCTTAAACTGCAATTTATGGCTGATATTTCAGTGTTCAGACAGTAAAATCAGACTTCTGCTGCAATTTGAAAATGTTAAAATGTTCTTTTTCTTGTTTTGTGGCTTAATACGATGAATAATTTGTACAAAATGCTAGGATTGTGTGATTTTAAATCATACATATGGCCTCTTTTTAAGGTAAACAGCTGTTTTGCTGCTGCACAAGCCAGAAGCCGTCTCATATACTGAACACGTTTATCTGAAAAACACACATGAAGGGCACAGCCTGTAAATCACCAGCTCTTGCATTTCTCAGAGTCTGATGGAAATCATTCTGATGGGCCCAAATTTCTCCAAAAGGCAGTTTCATTGTTTAATTAGTTAGAAGTTCTGGATGAAGTAGCACGGTGCAGTCACGCCCTCGTTAGCCGACTGGGAGGCTGTCACCTCGCAACCGTCAAGCCGTCCGATGAAGCAGAAGCTGGAACAGCGCGTACCGAAACATCGACAGTTACAGCAGACACTTGGGTTTTGTTTTGCATCGGACACTGCTGTGGATGAGCTGATCTACTGTCAACCCCCTGACCTGAAATCTCATCCAACAGGCTCATATCGCCCCACACAATCGAATTGTTCAATTTTTCTGCTACATATGCTTTTCTAAATATATATTCACTATTTTAAAATTTTTTTCAACAACAATGTACTTTAATACATTCATATTTGGTGTGAACTCAGTATATATTACAGTGTAATAAACAGCCATAGTCACATATTAAACAGACAATGCTGCCCCCTGTTGTCGAACTGTAGTAATAAACTCTGAACTGAGAAAGCTATGAGGGCCTGCTTTTATGCTCGTACCAGTTTAAGGATCACTGATGCTTGAGTCTTGTGACGACTGCTGCTGCCTTTTCAGCTCAGCTAGCTGCCTCTGCAGGTGGTAGACATCGTCCAACATCCGCCTGTAAAGCAGCCATTTTAAATTATAACTAATGTAGAGACCGTCGCTTCTTCCATTTATTCTTATTTTTTATCTTTAACTGCAGCTTCTGTGTGATATACAGAGATCCCATTTCTTGGTGTTATAGTGAACGACAAGTTAACATGGAAATCTCATATTCAACGTGTTTAAAAAAAGATTTATTTTGAGTAATGTGAGATATATCTTAGATTATGATATGAAACCATGCAAATATTATATTTTACTATATCTACTGTGTTGAAGTATGGGGGAATGCATATGTGACTAATATAAGACCATTATAATTACTTTACTTTAGAAAACAGTAGGCCTACGTATCATGCATAATGTTAACGACAGAGAGAATATAAACAGTTTATTTATAAAATCTAAATTATTAAAACTAGAAGATCTAGTGAAGTCACAGACATTATTGAATTTGTTTAGAGCAAAAAATAACCTGCTTCCTATTAAATTTCAAAGATTATTTGTATTGACTTCAGAAAGTGGAGACAGCAGAAGAAAGTTTCATTTTAAGCATCAGTATGTTCGGACCACACAAAGTCAAATGTGTCCTTTAGTCATGGGTATAAGAATATGGAATTATCTCCAGCAAAACCTTCAATATTTATCAATTCAATATCTGTAATAAGAATGAAATCATAAGTCATTATGAAAAAGATTAAATTAACAGGAGTTGAGTATAGAAATAATTATCATTCTTAATTTTCTTCTATTGGTTGTACGGTTTTGTTTGTTTAATTTTGTTTTATCTTGTATAGAATGTACTTTTCGGTTGTAAGTGCACACTTCTTCATAATTTATAGTTTTTTGGATAGGGAGTCAATTAGAGTTTATTCTTCTTCCTGCTCCTTTTCATGCATGGTTGTAGTGTTAAATTAAACACGAGAACATCAATGTATAAGAAATTAGGATTTTACACTGCAAGTGTGAAGCAAAACTAAATGTAATGAAATAAAATATATAAATATAGATACTGCTTACTCTGGTGATGCTTTTGTGTTAGATTTACCTGTGGACGGCCTGAGCTCGGCTAACTTGGCAGCGGAGGCGTTTGACGATGGCTTCATGGCGCCTGTTCTGGATCTGAATCAGGGAGCAGGCAATTCACAATCTCTATGAAAGATTAGTTTAGCGGTTTTATATCTACAGTAAGTCTGAACTGAGATATTTAAAAACGACATGTGTTTCAGGCAGACCTCTATGTCTTTCTCTAACTGGGTGTGAGTCTCTCGCTCTCTCCTCAGCTGCTCTCGCATCTCAGCTATTCTCGTCCTCCTCTCAGAGATCTCCTTCCTCAAAGCATCAATCTCTCTCTGTTGGTAGGAAAATGCATAAAACTGTAGGTTTATAAGAAAAACAAACAAATCTTCAGAGTTCATGATCATCTGTTGCACCCACCTTCGCTGTCTGCACCGTGTTTCCGTTTGGATTCTCCAGATCTTCCCTAAGCTGAGCTTTCTTCTGCGTCAGCATCCGGACCTCCGCCTTCTTCCTCTCCAGCTCTCTGTGGGCCTCCGTCTGGCTCGTAGCATGCAACACAGCTGCTCTGTGGCCCTCCATCTTCCTGCGGTAAGAGTCAATCCTTGCCACCACCAGGCGAGCGTTCTCCTCCTCCTCACTAATAAGAAGCTGCAGCCCTTTGTTTTCCTTGCTGACAGATACACAGCGATCATGCAGAACTTTCGTTTGCCTATTCAGATGCTCCACCTCGCCTTCAATCATCAGGACTTCCCTCTCTTTGGATCTTAGCTCCTGCTCGGCAGTCTCACCTTCCTTCTCGATATCTGAGAGAGTTGCCTGAAAAAGACTTAACATGATGAACCTATACTTAAAATATTAGTACTGACAAGCTTAATATATAAGTTGGTTTAATGTAGTAACCACATCTTTCTACATATGTCAGGGTACAGATACCTGCAGGATGCTGAGAGTCCTCTGCTTCTCTTCCAAGGCTTTCATCTGGGCGAAGCCATGCTGACTAACATCCTCCAGTGCTTTAGTTAATGAGAGCTCATCCCTTTCCTGATGTCCTGACAAATACATGATGAAAAAAAGCTAAATCAAAGAATGCTCAATGTTTTATTTGGCAGCAAAAAATGGTCTAATTATGGCTATGCAATTCTAAACTTTTTTCAATTATGCACCGTTAACAAAAAGTGATTGCTAGTGTTATTTACAGAGTAATTTTCCTATTTCCACAGAATTTTAATGAAATTAGTAAAAGTTCTCTTTGATGTTACTAATGATGACTGAGAAGAAACACCATTTTCATTAATTTAACATTGACCACCTATGTATGACATCCACCAAGTCTCTCACATGATATAACTTATTGTGAACGGTGTATTAATATGATGAACTATAGTTCATGAACTATAGGAAAATCCTATATCATATTCAACCTGTATCAAAACACAACTAATATTTCACCATAAATTAGGGTGGAATCCATTTAGTCCACATCAGGCTGCTAACAATGAGAATCCTTACTAAAAATATTTCATCACTATAGTTTTCTTTTGTGTAAATGTAGTGATCATCAGTTATTTGTTTCTTCATCAACCAAAAAACCCTCCAAATTATGGAAGCTGTTGGAAAAAAAACCTCAGGACGAATTGGTGGAAACCGTGACACGTAAAAGTCTAGGAGTTTTGTTTGTCTCCACGACACTGAAACAAGTGGGATGGATGTATGTATATGGTACAATGAATGTAGATCTGTGGAATTAAAACTGCCTGAGCATTACTGTTTCAAGTTTTGTCATTTAACAATTATTACTCAATTAACTGTTATTACAACCATTAAAAAAGAAAGAGTTAAACTTTACATTTACTTTTATCATCATAAGAATTAGTTGTAAAGTATTAACCAACTACTGTCAAGCATGTCAAATATTAAGCTTAGAAATAAAGTAGATAGAAAGTTTACATTTTTAAAAAATACTCTATTTAACCGAATTTTGGATGTTTCAAAACATGTACAAGCTAATTAGCTAATTGGTAAAGGAAACTGGATAACAAAGCTAACTGTTGTTATGTTTTCAACACATATTTTAGTCCCATTTTTGTTTTACCAATAAGGTAGCCTTTCGACATTTAACAATAAGTTGGGTTAAACTTCTCACCATCTCCGGGGTCAGTAAAGGTTGACATATTCCTAGTAAAGTTAGCTGGTGGTGTTAAACCAAAGTTAACTTCGGCCTCAAGCTAATGCTAAAGTATAAAGTAGTCAAATAACATTGGTAGTGCACATAAAAAACAATATTAACATATAATATCAATATTAAACATATTAATAACAAAAGTCTGAAACCAGAAAACAAAGATAAATCTAAAACCAAAACAAACGTAAACTGTAACATCAGAACACAAAAAAACTATTAGACTAAAATAAACAAATTTATTTGGGCTATGTGTCTTATAAATTTGAGCCTTTTGGTTTCAGTATCATGTTTTGCACTTATAAAAGACAAAGACTAAAATAGATGTAGTTACACTAATCATTAAAATATTTAACATTAACTTTGTTGCTTTCTCGTCCACTTAGTCAGACTACTACAATTCCCAGCGTTCCTTTCATCTCCAACTCGAACTACTTCCGGTACATCTGTTAGCTTAGCGGCAGTAGCAATGACCAGTTTGTATAATCCTGAGCAATCAGTGTCTATGTTATTTAACTTCATTTTCTACATAATAACTTTTGTCGAATGATTGTTGGTCGCTGGTTTAGGTTGGGTTCTTTTTGTAGTCATGTAGCTTCACGCAGTAAAGGAGGAGGATGGAGGACACTGCAGGCACACAGCAGTCTGAAATATGCTAAGGTGACACAGGTGCAGCTGTGGGTTACAGTAGTACCCAAACGCCTCATTTACGGAGATTTAGGTGATTTATACAAGAGCGAGGCCGTTCAGAGATACACTGACCAGCTCATGGAGGAGTTCAGGGACATCAGTGATAAGCTACAGCACGCGCACCTCAGTGAATCAGACAGAAAATCACTGATGAAGAAACACACAGAGCTGCTGCCTCTGGCTCATGTGTTCACTAGTATTGGACAAGCCAGGAAAGACCTTGAAGAAATCCTTTCACTTATGCGCAGTGAGTGGGTCTTTATGGTTTTATATAAATATGTCAATGATAAGAACTTAGTATAAACCACAAAGAGATCTGAACACTTTTTTATCAAAGTGTAAATATCTTTAAAAAAAAAAAAATTATTATTCACGAGTGTTTGCAGCTGTGAATAAAAACCTTTTGATAATTATCTATGAATTCAGATGTTCTGATTCCCGCTGTTGTTTGCAGGTTCAGCTGAGAGTAAGGATGAAGATGAGCATCTGATCCAGCTGCTGAGAGATGAAGAGGCGGAAATATCAAGTAAAATTCTGGCCTTAAGAAAAGATGTAAGTCATGTTCTGATATATTTGAAATGATCACATTTTAATAAAAAAGGTATTTTTAGATAGTCCACTGATTATGACATTACAACGGTACAGAATCAAAGGAACGGCACAAGTGGAAAAGCTGTTATTTGAAAGTCAAAACAAATGTTATCAGTGGGTCCCACAGGGATCATTGGGGTGCATTTTCTGTTTATTCTATACATAAATAATAATTAAGAATAAACTGAAAACTATATAATCTGCAGATAATAGTTATTAAATAGTTGTGGGGAGAACCTTTAATGTTGAAGAGATAGTTTGATGAAAATGAACAAATCCTACATAAAAGGAAAACTAAAACAATAATTCGTGATAATCGTCACTTTGATTCCAACAAAACTCTAATTAATGTGGCTGAAAAAAAAGCCTGAGATTACATTTCTTTCGGTTTGTTAACGACAGCAAATTAAAACTCGAAGTTGTGCATACATAAAATTAGATTAAATGATTCTCGATAGATTGCAGTATGACACAGAGCCATAAACCTCCTCAGTCAAGCTTCATGATTCATCTTCTACTGTTCTTCATACTCTGTGTGCTTCAGGAGCAGAAAAGCAAATATGGTACGTTTTAAAGAAAAATACCACAAAGTTTATTGTCATAAAATCCATGGAGTTCATTTATGGAACAACATATAATGAAATGAAACCATGTGGGTCAGTAATCAAATAAAAGAGTATTCAGATTTAATTAAATGAACCACAAACACAGAATCATGTGATCATGTTTAACGTTTAACACATGAGTATCGATGCTGAGAGTGGCAGGGGAGGTGTATCTCATACGTGGGAAGATGCCAGTGTCGGCATTAGGGATGGGCATGATTAACTGACCATTGATGAATCTGTGGCTAAGATTTTAATTGATTACATAACTTTTTCATCGATTAATCAAATGCATCTTTAGAATGGCGCTGAAGTTGTTTGTAAGGATATTTTCCAGTGTGACCAGTGAATGAATCCCATTTAACTGCCACAGGTCATTTTGTAGTAAAAATCTAAATAAGAAAACACACTACGTTTTTGCTGCTTACACTTTATTTTATATTGAGTTTTAATATAGAAATATTAATTGATTAATGGATAATCACTCGTTAAATGTCGAGATCAAGACAATTTAATCAAATGCTCATCCCTACTTGGGACACAAATGAGTACTGCAGTTTTTTCTGCTTATAGGGCTTTTCAGCTGAGTAATAATTTCCAAAGTTTTTCTTCCTTTTTTACTCTATTTAGTTAAAAAACTAACCTTAAACTAATATTGAGGCTATTTTTCCCTCCAGCTGATAAAAGCTCTCATCCCCAGTGACCCTCTTGACTCCAGCGATGTTGTGCTGGAGGTCGTATCAGGACGAACGACAGGAGGTACGAAGGAAACCGGAGTATTTATTTTTTCACTTCTCGCTCAGCTGAATTGGATCTTATTGTTCTTTTTCTAAAACGCAAACTCAACCTCAAACGTCTGGTTTCAGGTGACATCTGCCAGCAGTTCACCAGAGAGATGTTCGACATGTACCGGGGTTATGCCGACTACAAGAACTGGGACTTTGAGGTTTTGAACTACACACATGCAGACTATGGTAATCATTTAAAAAAATAAGAGAAGATGTGTCAAAGTTAAATTAAACTGAATTAAACTAATTACTATTAAAACATATAGAAGGTTGTTATTACTCTGTTTATTATGTGTAAACACTGGAAACTGCAGCATGAACTGTGTCTCAGGCGGACTGCACCATGCAGCGGTGAGGATAGCCGGAGAGAATGTGCACAGACATCTGAAGCATGAAGGAGGGACGCATCGGGTGCAAAGGATCCCTGAGGTGGGCCTCTCCTCCAGGATGCAGCGTATTCACACTGGGACCATGACTGTGGTCATCCTGCCGCAGCCAGTGGAGGTGCACGCCGCTCCCGCCTCTCCATCACCTCTACAAGCCTGATTCATCCAGATTAAACCACATCTGTTGCTCTGGTTGTAGTTTGACGTCCACATCGACCCAAAGGATCTTCGAATTGACACGTTTAGGTCTCGAGGTGCTGGAGGCCAAAGCGTCAACACGACGGACAGCGCAGTGCGGATAGTTCACCTTCCTACTGGTAAGAACACACTCGAGGGCACTTAAAGGGGAAGTTGGGTTTTTTGAAACCTGGACTTATTTTCTCACCCAGTAAATGGGTGACAGTTTTGGTGAAAATTGAACTAGGGCTGGGTTTAAAAAAATCGATTAATCGATTTAAATCGATTCAAAAATAAAAAAATCCCTAATCAATTTATAAAGCGCCAAAATCTATATATTTTATTTTTTAAAAGCTTAATTGTTATTTGGCCATTCTTTTTTACTGTAGTGTTTCTGTTAACACTGTATTTTGTTTAACATGTAACATTGGTTATTTTCACAAAGAAATGTTACATGTATGTGACATACCAGTGCTTCTGGACATTTTTTAATGAAAACATGAATATTAAATGTACTGTATATAAAACACACACTGTTGAAAGGTTGCTTCTGCGTTCCATAAAAATTTCCATCTGCGAATGTCTAATATTCAAGAAATATTGACGTGACATGAATATCTGAAATTGAATCAACATTGAATCGAATAGTTTTAATTGAAATCAAATCAATTTTTGCTCTTGCGAATCGAATCGATTAAGGAAATTAGGAGTGACACCCAGCCTAGCTCGAACTCCTTCAGGAGATATTTAGATCCACTCGCGATCAACGTACATCCAATCTAATGGGAGTGAACGGGGCCAGCTCACGCAGCCTCTAAATACGACAATTTCTGCCACAAAACTCCTTCATTTCACCGATGTGTTGTTATGAATCGCTGGTCTGATCCCTCTGTGGGCTTAAAGCGGCACAGAATTCATCCATTGTTGATCCATTTTTATTTACTGATTTACTGATCATGAGTAAATCTCATCTCCCGAAGGAGCTCACATTCCACCCAAACTGTCTGAGAGAGTAAATGACCGTATTTCATGCTAGAAAATAGGTCCAGGTTGCAAAATACCGAACCTCTTAAAACATCTGGCCATCTTTTTATCTCATTCTAATCTTTTCTAATCAGGTATTGCGGCCGAGTGCCAGCAGACTCGCTCTCAGCTGCAGAACAGAGACACGGCCATGCGCGTGCTTAGGGCCAGACTCTACCAGAGCATGATGGGGAAAGAGACCGAGCAAAGGCACATGGCGCGGAAGCAGCAGGTGAGCCAAGCTGGGAAATATCTGATAGATGCTCGTCTTTTTTAAAGTTTCTAATGGACTCGCTTTCAGGTGGGCACACGCGCTCAGTCGGAAAGGATTCGTACCTATAACTTCAGCCAGGACCGTGTCACAGACCACCGCACCGGATACGTCACCAGAGATATTAAGGTGAGATTTTAAGCCTTAATTTACAGCCAGCAAGCGTTTCCTGATGGTCGTGTTGCATCTTTAAACCGCTCTGTGCTCAGGATTTCATGAGAGGAGGGGAGGCCCTGGATGAGCTCATCTCTGGCGTGATCGAACACGCTGAACGGGAAGCTCTCATGGAGGTGGTGGAGAGCAGCAACAGACCAGTGACCGGAGAATCTGCAGACTGACTCCTGGACGCACGTTTCCATCACATCTTTTATCTGCACACGTTCTGGATTAAATGTGCGGTTCATGCTTGTGCAATAGTCGCACTGCAAAAACTGCAGCTACGACGCAAATCAAAAGGTTTTTGTAATAAAACTTGAATATTTTTTCTTTTTATTCTAAAAATACAAATAAAAGTTTTGGACATATCCTTAAAAAATTTACCTTATGCTTTTTTTTATCCAAACAACCAGCATGGCTCTTTGCCAACCAGGGTGCGGTGAAAACCTCTATCAGCTTTATACACACACTTTAACCAGAAGCATGTCACACCCTGCTTGTGTGCGCCAACTGGCCCCAAACCCAAAGTATTATTTCTGCAGCTCTCCAATTTTATTTTCTTCTTTTATTTTTCTTTTACCATCGAAGCATTTAGACGGAGCCCGGACACTAATTTATTGAGATCACATCTATGACTGATATTAACAGATGATGCAATGTTTTATAACTTATGTAAAAATATAAAGTTCTGGAAATAGACAAAAGTAATTTGTGTGGGTAGATGTGACCACAGGAAGGAGATGATCCCTACTGCATGTAGAGATAACAAGAGACGATACATTATGACAGAAATCAGTCAAAAAAAGGAACGTTGTGACATCTATGGGCTTTTTAAGAGAGTCTCGGCCAACTTTTAAATGTTAAAACACAAATGGTGAAAAAAAAATCCTCTCGAAGTTAAAACCCTGTGAGGAAAAGTTCCTCCGTCTGATGTTTCTGTGCTCATGTCAGTCATCGTTGTCTCTCTGTCGGAGGCTTCTGGATTTGCCGTTCTGCGTCCTGTTTTTCCTGAATGAAGCAGGTCCGCTTTCGTCTCCGATGGAGGTGATGACCCGCTCCTTGAACTTGGGTTTCGGCTCAGGCGGGAGGTCGACTGGAGCGCTGGTACTGCTTTCCTCCACCTGGGGCAACTGCAAGTCCACCTTTGCACTGGAAAGCAGAAAAGAAAAGCTACTAGTACCTGTCTGCACATTGCTGTGTTCAGTCTTCGATGAAAAACTTACTATGGATCCACTTCCTCCTTGATCTGCTCCCAGGCTCCATAAGGATTGGCTGCTTTTGGCCTTTTGACTTGTCTCTCCACTGATGTTGGCTTTTCCTCTGTTTTCACAGGTTCTGTTGCTGTGCTTTGGGCTTCTTCCTCTTTTTTTGTCTCTTCCTCCTTAGAAACAACATCGCTGACTTTATCTTCCTCTGGTTTTTCTTCAGGCTCAGGTTCAGGCTCCGCTTTTCTTTTCTAAAAACAAAAACATGGTTATGAGGTCTGTTTAAACGGCAGCAGCAAATCTTAATGTCTCCGTGCTCGGTGCTCACTCTGAAGCTGATCTTTGGGACGCTTTGCTGCTGACTCGCTTGTTCGTGAGCTTGCGCCTCCTTAGATGCCCCGTTGGAGCTTTCCTCTCCTCCTGAGAGCGGCTCCGGCTCAGGAGCTGAAGGCTCGTCCTGGCTCTCCACCTCTTGGTTGGATTCAGGTGCTTCAGTAGAAGGAAAGTCTGCTGGCTTCTCCCAGCTGGACTCTTGAGAGGTGGGGAAGAATAAACATGATTACCAGCTGTTATCTCTGAAAGCAGCTGGAATGAAATACACACACACAAAAAAAAAACCCCATCCACCTCCAGTTTCTGTGTTGTAGTAATATGTAAAACCATTCGGGCTGACAGCTTCCATCCACACAGAGCTGGAGGAACTCTGAGGAGAAGCAACAGTAACATGAATCTAAATGAGAGCCAAACACTTTGTGTGAATGTAATGAGACATAAAATGCATAGAAAGTAAATACTGGTCAACCTCATGCTGTTCAGACTCTTCAGACTGTTCAGGCTGTGCAGAGGAGGAACTTTCTCCCTGGAAACCTGCAGGTTTGTCCCACTGAGACTCTGTTAGAACACAAACATCACAGCTGAGATTAAATCAGTCAGATCCACGTAAGAGTTCAGAAAAAAGAAAAGTGATGTTGGATCTTCTCACCTCCAGTTACTGTGTTGTAAAAATATGTGTAACCATCATCTGTCAGGCCTTCCACCCAAACCTGCGTCTGCCCCCTCTGCCCCATTTGCCCCTTCTGCCCCCATTTCTTCTTTCCTTTCTCTCGTTTCTTTTCCTGTTTTTTGGGCTGAGGTGTTGCTTGAGGCTTTACTTGAGGCCTTACTTGAGGCAGCGGCTTTTGTGGGTCTCGAACTGGAGCTGGAGAACTTAATCCTTAAACAAAAACATTTATGTTATTGTGAACCCAAAACAATTAAAGGGTTATATTCCAAGTCACTTAAATCACCTTTTGCTTCCCTCTCCATCCTCTTCAGATCTTCCTCGTAGGCTTTCTGTGCCGCCTCCTCCATGGCTGAAAACTGTTTGCACATCCGCTCCTCCTGCTTTGCCTTGTCGATGCTCTTCTTTTTAATCTGCAAAGAGAAAGATAGGGCGAGATGAGTGGCTGTGGTTTGTGGCCAATTAGAAGAGACCTTCGCAGTCATAGGGTAAATGTCCAGAGCTTATCTCTCCTGCCAGTCCTGAGAATGGTGCCAACGCAGGCACCTTTTTAGCTGTTAGTAATGCAGCTGAAATGTAGTTTTCTGTTTGTAATTATTTTCTGGATGTGAAAAATATTATCTACCTTCCTGTCGACATTGTTATAGTATGCCCAGATCCCTGGATCAGACATGTAACTTCTGCACGACCCCAGTTAGCGAGAGAAGAAGATAACAATGTGTTGGTATAAGCAAATTAAAACTCAATCCTAATATTCATGTTGGTTTGTTTACACACTAGGTTTTGTTATCACTCGCTCTGAGGTCGATTTCTGAAGGAATATACTGTAATAGGTTTGCAAGAAATGTATTAGGCTTTTATATGAGGGTTATATTGAAAAAGTTATATATATATGTGTGTGTGTATAAATGATATATAAAACTAACCCTCTCAATATAACCTAAAAGCCTAAAACATTTTTTACTATCCTAATACAGTATATGCTTTCAGAAATCAACCTCAGAGCTATCTATCTATCTATCTATCTATCTATCTATCTATCTATCTATCTATCTATCTATCTATCTATGTAGATAGGTAGAAAGGTAGATAGATAGATAATATAGCTGAACTGATAGATAGCTAATATTTTATTTTAAAATCTCTTGTGGGATCTTCACTGATTCAAATAAAATGTATTATTTGTTCCCGATGTTTGGACTGATGTTGAATCTACGTAACTTGGACGATAAAGCATGCCACTCACTTTAGGCTTGTGTTAAGTGAATACATATTATGCTTTTCCCCATACTGACTGTATATTTTAACCAAAGTTAAATAAAAATGAACTGCTTGTTTCATAGAATTACACCTTTAACTGTGGACTTTAACCTTTGGGTGCCTTTTACAGACTGTACTAACTTAAAAATAAAGTGAAACGCTTGTCCATACCTCTGAAATTTTGGCAGCCACATTTTCTTTGTGATTCTTGCCTCTTTCATGAAACTCGACGCTCTGCAGGGGGAACAGGTCGTGTGTTAAGTATGGGTTTAAAGGGTCCCCAGAAACATAAACTGTATACTCTGTCCTACTTACAGGCTTGTTATCTGCAATCCAGCACTTACAATACTGGCAGAATTTTCTCGGTTGTGACTTCCAGTAGTCAGCCCTTTAAAAAAAACAAACAAATACGAGTCAAGACTGCACGTTAGCATGCACAGCTAACGTTGCTAACTAGTACAGCTCTGTAAATGACTGCCTGTGTCCTGAAGCAATGCGAATAAAATGTCCACATTTATTATTACTTACATTTTAATTTAAGTGTGACAATACGCAAATAAATCCTTTACAATGAACCAAATAAAAAGAAATCTGCTTCCAACATTTCAGGAATGACAACACTGGCCATTAGTTATTACGTCATCTACGGTAGCCGAACTGGAGGGCGCTCAGGCAGGTGCAGAAATGTTCACAGTTTGTGAGTTTGCAATATTTTGCACATGATTTAGAAAATATTTTATGTCTACCAAAAATCCCCCAAATTATAAATCGTAAAAGATCTCAAACGTGAGTATTTGGTTGTTTTGCCACCCCCCGAAATCCTGTTGGGTAATTTATTTTAAATCCCCAACTTCTTCTGTGTTTTATCTACTTCATCATTATTCCTTTTAACAATTACAGAAATTGTGTTTTATGTTTTACGTTTGATTAGCTGTGGTCAGTAGACATGAATTGGTTTTCCAATTTGATGAAAATCTTTTTTGGCTTATAAATGATTATTTTATTTATAGTTTTGCTGTGTTTGTGCCCTCTGGCGGAGAACAGCAGTACTAAGTATGGAGGCGTGCAGGAAGACCCTCTATAAGCCTATCACATGTTTATACAATAGGTTTTATAAGCAATGATGTTCAGTGAATCAGTGAGGGAACCTTTGGTAGGCATTAAATTTGGCCAACATAAGCAATTATGTGAGGCTAACTATATATTTTCTTATATATGTATATGTGTCCCTTGATATTATGCTCCCATAGCTACACCCATTTTAAACTAATAAAATTGCAAGAATGAAATCAGATCAGTGGTCCAGATTTTAAAATCATGACTCGCGCTGTCATGCAAAGGAATGAATGGGTGAGTCACAAAGCTCCTCTATTATAGTGTCGATTTTCTACCGTGTATGGTACGGTTCATCATCCTTTATGTTTCTATATCTATTTGTGTTCACACAAACACCACCTTGCATCGGTAGCATTTTAGAGTATATATTACCAATATCGACACAACGCGACGCAGTCCCATATGGTCTAGCGGTTAGGATTCCTGGTTTTCACCCAGGCGGCCCGGGTTCGACTCCCGGTATGGGAACATATGTTTTGTCTTTATTTTTTCTTCTAAGTTCCTTTTATAGTTATCAACAATGATTAAATCTATAAATGAGGTTTATAACTGCTAAGAACATCATTTAGAAAAGGAAACAGAGGGAGCTGCATGGCTGACATTTCAATGTAAACGCTTGCGTGTGAAATAAATTTCCGCCCCTTTTCGCAAAGGTGAAGCGTTGAAAATGGTTTCGTCATCAGTAAGGGCCAGGACGAACGTTACGTCTGAAGACCACTCGTCTGCCTTTGGTCGTTCCTGACCAACGTTGCCGGTGGAGATAATCGGTTTCCTGTCCAGCTCCACACCGAAGCTCCAGTGGCCGCCCATGAACGGCACCATGGCTGCGTCCTCACACCGGATAACGCTGGGGCCACTGGTTGCTGCGATCGACCAGGGCACGAGCTCCACTCGGTTTTTGGTAAGAAAAAGTGCAGCGTGACCAGAGAGACCACCTCCCCCTAAACACACACAGAGCCAGCAGTGTTATATTTAATATCTGGCTCACAGGCTCCTGTCAGCTGTGCCCTTGGGTGAACAGTCGGACTGCAGTCTTTATCATTAAGCTTGTAGATTTGTTAGCAAAGCTACGCTTTATAGCTGTAGTTATGAGTCGCTAAACGACTGAATTTAGTTAAGCAAACACATCTGTAAACACATCTTGCTTTGAGGTTGCAGTAGCCCGTGGTATCAGCTATCCTTATCATAATTTCTGTAATAAGGCTGCAATTAAATTATGCCGATAAAAGTAAAATGAACTGTGTAAACACACTGTTGCATGTTCTAATTCATGTTAATTGCTATTATCGTTAGAACATGTTGATGTTATAATGTCTAATCTGAATATGTGTATTTACCAGATATAAATTATTTAAAGTTTCTGCATAAAAATATAGTTTTTAAAAACCTATATCCCAAAGTTCTTTTTTCAAAACAAAGTTTTCTAATAGGTTGATTGCAGAAATAATATTTTTTCTTCTCATCTATAGCTTGATTTCCTTTGGGAAATTTTTTCCGATAAACAGATTAATTCTGGATTATATCAGACGGGACTTTATCTGAGGTGGGAAGCGATTACAAGATATAACCATAATCCCCTCAGTAAAATGGTAAATCTGTTGTGTCAGGAAAATGTAACAAGACTATTAAACCTTGCTCAGGACCATGTTTAGACTTCTTTACTGGACATAATTAGATTGTGACATTATAATTAAATGAAATGTAAAAATTAAAATAATCTATCAGAAAAAATAATAATTTCTGAGAATTTCCATTATGATTTATAATGTGCTTATCCTGTTTATCTATTTTATAGCTAATGCACTTGTCATTCACATGTAGACTACCTATAATATGAGGAATAGTAAAAATATATATATTAGTGAAATCATTTTTAGGGCATTGAAAAACATTCAGAGGCCAAATAATTGTCTGTCTCTGCCTGTTTTCGATGTTGTCATTTGTTGCGTGAAGGCTGTTTTAAATTCTTTTATGCATGCATTGTTTTTAATATGTAAAGCACTTTGAGTTGCCTAGGCCTGAAAAGTACTTTAAATAAATGAATAAATTTGAAATAGAAAATAAAAATGTCAATGTAAATGAAAACATAACTAAAATTTCACTTGAAAAGAAACATTGCATGTAATAAATTGGGATCGGTTCCTGGTATCGATCGAAGTACGAGTACTTCGGTATCGGTAACCCTAGTTAAAGTAGTAGGGCGGATCATTAAATGTGTTAACAATGTCAGGTGAATCTAGTCTTAGTGGCCTCACAGGTTGAGTCACAACCAGGTGTGACTAAACCTGACAGGTCTGGGAAGTGTGCAGGGACTCAAATACAGAAGAGTTGCAAAGAGGTTACTGTACAAAGCAGCATCTATCCACTGGAGGTAAGATGTATCGGCTTAATGTTGCAAGAAAGCTGAGAACCAGCTACTGGTTATGGCTTTGGAGAGGAGAGAGCAATCGGGAAAAATAACTCAGTAAAACCAGGAGTAGTGGTGGTTTCCATTGACAACCCTGCAGCCAACCCTGAAGGCATCGGAAGAGTTGGCAGGCCAAAAAACTGTCATCTGTGATTTTACTGACATGCAGGAAACGCCTAAATCCGAACATGGCACATTTTTTTAGTAATTTGAAACATCTAAAACTCCTTTGTTCCCTGGTGTAGCTTTTAAAAACAACTGCATGTGATTAAAATCTGCTTTTAATTTTTTTTAGTTTGGAAAATTGTGTTCGAGAGTCATGTTTTTGTTTGCTGTGGAAAATTTAACGTGAATGGACTTTTTATGCTCCCAATTTGCAGAGCCAAAGTAGAGGCAATAAAACTGATGGTTTCAATTAAATATATGGCTTAAAAGGAAAAATAATAAAGAAAGACAAACCTGTGTCAGAGAAGTCAACAGTCACTGAGTACCTTATTCTAACTTTTATTAAAGATGTGCGCCTAATGACAAAAAACAGATATCCACTGCTTCTGAGTTTTGATTTAGCTTATTGGAAGTTTAATTGACCTTATTTCTCCTTGTTTTATAGGTGTTTAATTCCAAAACAGCAGAGCTCCTCAGCCATCATCAAGTGGAAATCAAACAGAGCTTCCCTAAAGAAGGGTGAGACTAAATATTCTCTATATGATTCACTGTTGTGATCCATTTATGTGTCACCTACTCTGACGCTTCTGTTTATGTTTCTTTTCCTACGGCTCAGATGGGTGGAAGAGGATCCCAAAGAAATTCTGCAGTCGGTGTACGAGTGCATGGAGCGGACGTGCGAAAAGCTCACGCAGCTCAACATAGACATCTCGAACATTAAAGGTACTAAAGGCTTGCTCGACTACTCACTCATGATAAACATCTCTGGAACAACATCCGTAATTGCTGGTATGCGCTGTGAAATGTAAATAGTGTAAATGCAGATAGCTGCATCCAGGACAGAAGCAGTTCCCTGTTTATTCATGCTGCCATGCACCTGATCCTCAAAACCAACACATACCTTTACAGAATTTCCTGAAATCTTCCTTTCTGATCGCTGTTTGGAAATGAAGTAAATCACAACTTCTGCTGACTTCTGCAAGCTGCACAGTTTATTTTTAAATATTTTAATTTAATATTAAGAAGAGCTTGCTGTAAAATAAGGTTAAATTTAATCAGAGTTTATTAGAATTGCAGAACGTTACTGAATTTAGTCACCGTGTGAAACCAGTGCAAAGGCGTAATAATCAAACTTGCCGACAGTTTTTGTGATGACTTTGTTTTCCATGAAATCTTGTGTTTAAATGATTTGCATATAATTGCATTCTGTCTATTAATGCATGCTGGTTCACATTGTTTTTAGAAAAATGGTTGAATTCTGATAGATCTAAACCATCTCTGTTGCTTCAACTTATTTAGCAATTGGAGTGACCAACCAAAGGGAGACCACGCTGGTTTGGGACAAAGAGACAGGAGAGCCCCTCTACAATGCAATCGGTAGAGTTTGAATCCATCATTTTCATTCGCATCCCATTGTTTTCATACAGTTACTCACTTTTGGAGTTACATCGTAATATTTAGCTGCTCCTGCAGACGTGGTACTGATGTCTGTGTTTTTCATCAGTGTGGCTGGACCTACGGACTCAGTCAACGGTTGAGCGTCTTATTAATAAAACTCCCGGAAGGAATAAGAACCACTTGAAGGTGAGACTTGCAATACTTCTCTGTTTTTTAATTTTTGATTTATAGATTTATTTCAAAAGTAAAATTTCACCTTTTTTTTTCTTCTTGCAGCATAAAACAGGGCTCCCGATCAGCACTTACTTCAGTGCGGTGAAACTCCGCTGGTTGATGGACAACGTGGACGAGGTCCACAAAGCTGTGGTGTCTCACCGGGCCATGTTTGGGACCGTGGACTCCTGGCTTATCTGGGTAATCCGATTTCCTGCCCCCGTGGGTTAACAGTGACATGTTGAATGTGCAGGTTTACGAGTCTCTGTGTTTTTCGATGACTCTGGCAGTGCCTGACCGGGGGGAAGTCAGGTGGGGTCCATTGCACAGACGTGACCAATGCCAGCAGAACCATGCTGTTTAACATTCACACCATGGACTGGGACCCAGAACTTTGCAAGTATGCCTGTTTTTCCTTTTTTGTTTCTTGTTAATGTCACTAAAAGAGATAACTTTGACAAAAAAAAAAAGTAAAATCAAACAAAATTTATAGAGCTTTGAGTCTTGTCTCATGTGGTATAGAAGCTAGCAGGGCTACTCCCTCCAGATTAGCTTAGCCCGCCCTGATTGTAAGCTCCAGTGGGCTGATAAGGCACCACTCTGAATTTGCTCTGTTGAAATTCTAATTTTTTATTTTATATTATAGATAAACATGATAAAATTTTCTTTAAATGTAGTAATTTGGTAAATTTTGTATTTGAATTTTGTAAGGTCACAACAAACTTTTTTAAAAGTAAAAAAAAAAACACCCCCCCCCAAAAAAAACTTTAAATCTTGAACCTAAAGTTTGAACTGGCTGCGATTAATGAAATAATTATTCACTGCATGCAGGGATTTGCAACACTGTCTGTTGGTGGACGACCCAGAATATCACACATTCATTTATTCAGGCATGTGACTCTAAAAATTTTAGAAAGATAATTGATAAATTATAAAGGTACATTACTGATTTATAAGAGATTATATAAAGATCAAATTTGCAAACAATGAGCTAGTTGAAATGACTCCTGCAGACTTGACAAGTATAATAAATACTTATATTACTACCACAGCTTCAGTTTTGTGGAAAGATTTTCCCTGAGGGTGAAAAAACTGTTTTAGTTTTTCCAGAACTCTATATAGTCTACATGTACCAATCCATGTGTGGCTTTTAGCTGAGAAAAATGCACTTAAACTTAGAAATAGAAAACATATTTATTTCAAATCTTTGTGGTTGCAAGTAAGAAGGTGATGATTACACCCTGGCTTTGCCAAGAACCTACATAATCAGCTGATGTCAACCTACATGAACAGCTGATCTTGATCTGAGATTACAAAGGGTAGTCCCGAAAAATACTCGGCCTGTTTAGACAGAGTCTTAAAGGAATATTACAAAAACTGTTTTATCACTTAAGCTATCGATTATAGATAAAAACTAAAGCTTAATTTTAGCTAAAAACAAGTGGTCCTCCCTTTCTTATCTTTTTATTCTCCTTCAGATATTTCGGTATTCCCATGGAGATCTTGCCCAGAGTGAGGAGTTCCTCGGAAATCTACGGTCTGATGGTAAGTTTGGATTAACTGGTCTTGATTCTATATCATTTTACCATAATACGCGTTTAGATTAAGTTTTTATCCTAATGATTTTGTTGCTGTGTCTAGTCTGGCTAGTGTTTTGTTCAGAGTGGAATGTCTCACACAGCAGGCCAATAATAAGATAACAGAGGTTTGTTTTGTATGTATTTAATCTCTTGGTTAGCGTGCTTTCAGTATGTTAATTGCATGATGGTTGACTGAGAAATCCCTTTAGGCATTTTGTTTTTTTTGTGTGTGCCATTGTCTCTCTTCTCTGACTGGTAGAAAATATGTTCTAGCCGGGTAAGTGACACTCGCCATCACTATTTATCTAATCGTGCTAAAGTGACCCGTCCCGCTTCCCCCATGGCCACCATAGCAAAGTGCATTTCCAAGCTTCAGATGAAGGCAAATAAAAAGGAACCAGCAACCAAAAGACCTTTCTTCTTTTTCTTGGATAAGATGAGAAATTAGTTTGATTATTTAATTGATGAAAACAAGATGGTTTTGCTGCCCCCAAATGGCCACCAGCTGGTATTACATTTCCATAAAAGCTTCTTTTCCCAAATGGTTTGGTCAAATACGGGTACTACTCGGAAAGTTAGAATATTCTGGAAAAGTTGTTTTAATCAGGCAATTCAACATAAAAGATTATACCAATATATTTTATCTACCTCCTGACATTTTTATTATTAAAATCTTTTTTTTTTTAATGATTTCAAGCAATATTCTAATTTTCTGAGTTTTTAAATTTGAAAATCAGCAAAATATTAACAAATAAAAGCTGAAATATATTGATTTGCATACTATTTGCATGCTTTGAAGTAAATTTTCAGAAATGAATGCATTTATTCAGGGTATTCAAATTTTCTGAGTAGTACCTGTACTTTATATAGATTAATTTAGTTCAGTGGCCACATGCAGCAGAATTTGATCTCAAGTTGACCGGACAGATAAAATGATGACAAATAACAAGTAAGAAAAGTCTGAATGTTTGCATTTGTTTTAGCAAACTAAGAACTAATACAATGATTAATTCATTTTAAAATTGCTAAATAAATTCCTCGGGCTAAATTAAACCCTCTAGTGTGCCGGTTTCTACCCCCGGGCCTTAGATTTGACACCTGCTTTATATGCTGTGTTGGAAATGTACTGGATGGTGACTGATCCAGGTTGCTTCTGTGCTGGCATGCCGCTCACTCAGCTGGTTTTCATCGGTGCCTCCCAGTCCAAACATCTCCCTCTGCAACTCGACTCCTAAATCTCTTCACTCTTCGGTCACAGTTGGCTCTATGTTTTGTTTCTAAATATCTAATCGAAGTTGCACATGGGAGTGAAGACATTTGTTTGCTTTTTGTTATGTTATTGTTTTTATTCTTTGACTGGTTGAAACTCTCTTAACCTCCATTGTTTCCCCTCGCTGTGTTGTTGTTGTCACACTTTGCTTTGAGTAAAAGTGAAAGTTATTTGGCTTCATTGAGTCAAATAATGTTGATGATAGTGATTAGAAATGTTTTATTTTTTTTCTGCACTGATTTGAAATTAATTGTTTTGATGTTTTATAAGAGCCTTGTAGGGTTGAATCTTTTGTTCTATAACTTATCTTTTGTCAGGGTAGACATTATAAATGTCAAACTAGAAATACATCAGATTAGAAAAACTGGGTAAGAAATTTATCATCACTCGGTTAACATGCTTTAAATTTTCACAGAAATCCGGGGCTCTATCAGGAATTCCCATCTCTGGGGTAGGTCTCCTTATTCTCTGCCTTTATCTGTTCCACTCATGCATTTCGATGAGGGCTAATCTGGTTTGCATCTGGTTTTAAAACAGTGCCTTGGAGATCAATCTGCAGCTCTTGTCGGGCAGATGTGTTTTCAGGACGGGCAAGCTAAGAACACGTAGGTTGCTTTGAGCTTTGTGGATGTTTCTCTATATAAATGCTTTGTTTAAGCTAATGTTTAAGTCGTGTGTTCCAGCTACGGGACCGGCTGCTTTCTCCTGAGAAACACCGGAGCCAAGGTGCAGACTTGTGTTGTAAAGCAGAAAATACCGCAGTAACATCTGCACACGTTTGCTTAAAGCGATGTGTGTGTCTTCTTGCAGCCAGTGATGTCCGACCACGGTCTGCTGACCACCGTTGCCTACAAACTCGGTCGGGACAAACCTGCCTGTTATGCACTGGAGGTACGGCACCTTTAATATTCCGCTGCCATTTCTCCTCTGAGACTTTACAGATGCACCTTTTATTCCTGCTCTTGCTGCACAGGGCTCCGTGGCCATCGCTGGAGCTGTGGTTCGCTGGCTGCAGGACAATCTGGGGATCATCGGGGCATCAGAAGAGCTAGGTATGCCCTGCAGACACGTCACAACATGCATTTTCCTCTGGAATGTGTTATATCTAGATTATCAGTAAAAGTTGCGTAACAATTCCAGCTCAAAAGGTGAAATGAGTTTGCCGGTGTGCCCCCCCCCCTGCAGAAAAGTTGGCTGCATCAGTCGGAACCTCCTACGGTTGTTATTTTGTTCCTGCATTCTCGGGTCTCTACGCGCCCTACTGGGAGCCCAGCGCCAGAGGGTACGAGCAGCACCTTCTATGAAATGTTTTAAACATCCTGAGATGATTAAATCACTCGGTTTTAATGCGTATGTGTCACAGGATCATCTGCGGGTTAACTCAGTTTACTAATAAGAGTCATCTGGCCTTTGCTGCCCTGGAAGCGGTGTGTTTCCAGACACGAGAGGTAAAAACACTCGTAGTTAACTAACATATTGCCTTCCGTATCATAATTCTTTATTATGAAGAAGTTTCAGTTTAATAACTGGCCCGTTTGTTGATTCAGATACTGGATGCCATGAACCAGGACAGCGGCATCCCTCTGACTCAGCTGCAGGTAGACGGAGGAATGACATCCAACAGGCTGCTGATGCAGCTGCAGGCTGATATTCTCTGCATCCCCGTCGGTACGGCCGCTTTTCTCTGCTTTCACTTTGAAATGACGTGTGACTTGCAGCCGTCACCTGCCAACGGCTCGCATGAACTCCAGTGACCAAACTGGAATTGCAACCGCAGGCTGGCTCATGTTCATTGGTGCTTATCTGATGTTAAACTTTAAGATTCTACTTCTGTTATTGGATTTTTGTTCGTTCAGTAACTTTTAACTGCAGCCTGGTATTCAATCATTTTATCAAAGATTTTTTTTAAAATCCTCTTTCGTTTTGTAAAGAATATTATTTATTAAAAAATCCCTGATTAGTATTATTATTTTTATTTTTTATTTATTATTATTATTTATTTATTTATTTATTTATTTATTATTAAGTTTCCAGCAGGACAGTAAGCTGTAAAACGGATGTTTTGGGCACAGTTACTAAAATGCAAATGAGAGTGTTGTGTAAGCAGGTGTCATAAAAAACAGTTTTGTTATATTCAGTGAAGCCGTCCATGCCGGAGACCACGGCTCTCGGTGCAGCCATGGCGGCGGGAGCAGCAGAGGGGGTGAGCGTGTGGAGCCTGAACCCCGAGGACCTGAGCGAAGTCACGTCTGAGAAGTTCGAGCCACAGATCAACCCCGAAGGTGCAAAGAGCTAAAAAGGCTACGCACCGATTGACATTTTTTCTTTGAGCTCTAAAAGTGGTCGTCTTTGTTTTTGTGCAGAGAGCGAGTTTCGCTACGCGCGCTGGAAGAAGGCGGTGGAGAAATCGATGAACTGGGAGACCACGCAGCCGGTAGTTAATGGAAACGGTACGCTGCTCACATATGATGCCAGAAACTGATGATATTGCCTGATGTTAAAGGAAAAGTTCACACATTTTTAAAGTCAAAATTAAAATAAATACTTTAATCTTTAATTAATTAATCCCACTAGTCCTCAAAGCAAACCCCATATCATAACACTGCTGCTATTGTGCTTCAGTGGAGGTGTAATGTTTGTTCACCTGCACCAGAAATACCAGTCAGCTTCATTGGCCGATGTTTTCCTGTAGCGTATAGAAAGTTTTTTCTCCTTTTCTTTTTCATTTACTTTAGTCTGTGATCCAATGCGTGCACTTTGAAACACCTGATTGCATCTTTGCACCAAAAAGCCGGATCTTTGGGTGAACTGGCTCTTGTCCTTGTCATCATTTTCTTTACATTCGGTTTGCAACAGACTCCAACTTGGACTCGGAGGCGTGCACACCTGTTTATCTAAAGGCTTCCTGGCATGTTGACATTTAACACCTGAATAGAAAGAAAATGATTTAAATGGTTTTAATAGGAATCTGCCACTTCCTGAATAGTGTCTGATCTGGAAAGTCTGACTTTATAAATACATTTTAGGGAAATCCATATAGAGGTTTTATAAATAAACTTTCCAAGAGAGACGAATATGTGGATGTTTGGGTAGTTACGGCTTCCTCAGAGTGGATAATTTGTTATAAAACGGTGCACCGGTGCACCACAGTAAACTGATTTCATGTCTGTGTGGATCTTAATGACCAACAGGTGAAACCAGTATCTTCAGCAGTGTCCCTCTGGGCTTTTACATCATGGGCAGCATGTTGATGTTAATCGGTGCGAAATACATCACAGGTCAGTGTCGTCTTCTAAACGCTGTGTGAAAGACAGAAAGCCCTTCATTTGTGTAGTTCTGCTATATGGGAATAAAATGACTCAGTAGATGCAGATATTAAAGTGGTTTACCAGGAAATAGTCACATATCAAGATTAAATCTGTTTGCATCTTTTGTTTATGAGCTGATATTTAAACCAGAGCAGATGGGAGTTGTATCATGTTTTTAAACTGGTCCAACAATTAGTTCAGAAACGGAATCATTCGGTTTTAACTAGGCTTTGTTGTTTTTCAGGTCCAAACTAATCGGCAGCTCCTGGAGGTAGTAGTAAAGCAGACAGGAAAGTGGGATTAAATGCCGGGCCAGCGCTGGTACTCACACTGCACTCGAACCAGAAACCATTCCAGAAAAACGAGGAATCAGGACAACTTGGAGTCACTGGCTTTTTATTTCAACTTTATTCATTTGTGGCATAGAAACTAAGAAGCAAAATAACTTTAGCACGCCATTAACTGTATATAATGTCTTCCCCCTTTTCTTTTATTTTGACTTTTTACTGAATAGATCTGAATTTTGAGCTTATATACGTATAAACAACTTTACATGTTGAAGACTAGGGTGTAATTTGGTCTCATCACTGACGTTTTGCTGTTAAAGACCCTCCACTGAGCCATAAGAATTTCGTTTAGAGCACTTTATATTTTTTGTTTTGTCTCAGTGTCATTGTTTGCTAACAAAGCTTTAGGTATTTGCACTGTTGTTACTAAATCAATGTCTGTACTGAAATGAAAACAAGGGAAAGAAGTAGATTGATAAAACTGAATTGGCTGCTTTTAGTGAAAGTAAAGCCTATGTAGTTGTATTTTTATAAAGAAAAAAACTAAATGAACTGCATATTTCAGACATGCAAAGAAAAGGCAACAATCGTGAAATTCCTTCATTAACCATGCACATAAAAAAAACGACATTTTCAAGCCTGGCTTGATGTACATGCAAAATTTATGGCTCAAATTTGTTCATTTTGACTTTACAGGGTAAAACCTGTATCGATTAGAGCCCGTTATATTTTTCCTGCATGATTTTGTGACTTGCAGCTTTAACATGACTTAGATCAAGCGTTCTTCATGGACCTGTAAAATTAATTTACACTAAAATTAAAGGGAGCTTCATGGAATTTTAAGATCTTGGATCTTTAACTCAGGTTAGAAAATTTTAACTTGAGGAAGTTGAAGGTACAGAAATGTCAGTATTTATGCCGTTGCCAAGGATACACCATGTTCTTCTGTGTGGCTCGGAAACTTAAAGTTTGTCTGGCTGGATTTCAACAAGGCTTGAACAGGGTTTACTGATGAAATGATATGGCACTTGCTTCGTAAAAACATGCAATTATTTATTAAACTGTACAGTCCACAGCAGTGAAATTGAGTATTTTGTCAGGATATAAACAGTTCATTGATAAAAGAGAAAGTAAACGAGTGACGCAAAGCCTTTTTACTGTGAAATGGAAAGTTTTTTAACAGCTCTGCATGTTCCTCCATGATAAACTACTGTTTGTGTCAAAGATGTACAAATCTGTTCTGTTTGCATCTCATTAAAGATAAACTGAAGTGAGTCGCTATTCCAGGCTTGCTGTTTTTTTAATCCTAACTCAGTTTTCTTTATCTTTGCCTTATCTCTGGGAAAAGGGAGGGGAGGTTGGGATCCCAGCAAACAGGAACTGTAAGGGGAGGAGGAGTTAACTTTATTTGTTCATGCACTTTGGATTTCATGTGTTGGCTCTCCATGCTGCAGATGTGTTGGTGTTGAAATTTACACGTAAGTCTCTTTATTTTATCCAAATAAATTTGTTAAGATCATAATTTCTTAACTGGACAATAATTTAATTTAAAGGCTATTAAGTTATTTATTTGCTGAAAGCCTATCTTGAGCTGAGACCATAAAACATTTGCATATGAACCGATCTTCACCGCTATCAGTTTACTAGGAAAACGGACATTAAACTGATCCTGCTGTCCTTTTTATCATCTTGAGTGGGACTTTAAACGTTTTATTTGCATGTAAAACCCTGACATAAATCTGGATTTGTTTCATTTAACAAAAATTAAATGTTTTACAAATTTTCTAACATCACTTTTTGGAAATTAACAGATCCACCTGAGTCACCTGATAACCCGGAAGTTGCTCCAGGTGTGGCCGTTGGCTCCTAGATCGCAGATTATAATCTCGCGTGCCAGGAGCAGGTGAACTCGTTCGTGTCTGATTTATATAACCACAACCCAGTTAGTACGTTTTGACAACCAGTGTAACCCACCAACGTCCCCGTAGGCTGGTGTGTGTGGGAGGGAAGTTTGTCGGAGGGCTTAGAAAACATGCTGGATCCGAGAGGGAGTGAGAGCCGATCGGTCGCCAACTTCATTCACTGCAGCAGAGGTCAGTTTTACTCAGTTATATTCAGTATATTATATTCATATTTTAGTTATTTTCATATTTTAGTCAGTTATATTCTTGAAAAATTACAAAATTAAGAGAAGAGAGAATTTGTGGCTTAACTTCTTGGGTGTTCTTAAATATTTTATTCCAGGAGTTAAAGACGAACATGGTCAGCTTTTGTGGATTTTTTTTCATAAAATATAGACAGTATATTAATATATATTATTCCCATGAAGGCTGCTTTATGGTCAAGAATGCTGGAGTGTTGATGAATAATAATATTAGACCAGTCTGGTTATACCGTTCTTTTAGCATAGCTTATTATATCAAATGTAACCCAGTAAGTAGCCTAGTTACATAGAATTTGCTGGTAAAACCACAGGAGGAAATTAAATGCCCCCTTTTCTGGAAAAACAAGTTTCCTCCTCATAATTTTATGTAGGTTGTATTTAAGACTTAACTGTAAAAGTATTTTTTAGAATGTTAAAAATGGAAAGCTTTGTAAAGAAATGTCCATCTACCATTTTAATTATAATAGTGGATCATTCAGCCTGGCAGGTTTTCATGTTGCATTCGATGTGGAAAATACAGATCAATTCAGTAACTTTTTCAGTCTACAAAGAAGGAAAAATACTACTCAGAAAATTTTCACAAAAATCCCTATCATGATTTATCAGACTGAGATGAACTAAAATGTTTTGTCTTTGGGGTAGGTTTCCTTTGTGGAAAATGATTAGAAACAACAACTTAGGGCTGATTCGTATCGAGTTTCCCATGAAAAAATCAGTCATCCGTCAGAAAATCTAGGATCCCTGGGGCAAAGAATGTAGTTTTAGGTTTAAGGGCATTTCTCAGTTTTAGCACCATTACAGGTGCTGTACCAGTTTTTCCAGATATTTTGCCAGGCTAATGGACAACATATACCTTCAGCTTTTACCTAATAATAATGTGTGTGACGTGTATGTGTGTATATATATGTATGTATGTACATACTTAACTGTATGTATGTACATACATATATGTATATATGTACATAAATAGAGGTGCAACAATACTTGATATTGTATGAAATTGTTTTGAATACGGGGTGCGAACTGAACTGTGAGCACTGAATCGTTTTTACTGAACAATAAAAACTTTTCATGAACTTTTCCTCTGATACATTTATTGTTGAAAGCTATTTTTAATTAGCTAAAAATACAAGTTTCTGAAACTGAACTGAACCATCTGTATTTTTTGTATTTTTGCACCCCTTATATATATATATATATATATATATATATATATATATATATACTTATTATTAATATTATTAAAAGTATTTTTAATTCTGTAAATTGTGCACCTTTAGAACGGTTCTACCCATAATTGACTTTATTTCCTTTAGACTATTTCGTTGGCGATCCCAGCACCCCAGGAATCTTCCCAAAGAAGATCACTGTGAAAGAACTGCTGTTGATGAGACGTCAGGTGAGGATGAGCTGTAATGTTTTATAATAATGCAGTCCAAGTACGCATGTAGGTTTAAAAAAAAAAAAAAAAAGCAACCTGTTTATGGCTATTTTTATTGTTAAGGGGAAAATTTGAGCTGCTACAGAATGAGGAAGGACTGATATAACACTGAAAGCAGACAAGTTGTCCCAATCAGTGTGAAGATCATAATTTATACAAATTAGACTGTGTAGCCTAGCACGACGAAGGCTCACTTATCTTCAGGTAAATTTATAGCAAATAGTTTTATACCTTATTTAGGCATTTATGATTTACCCAAACACGTTCAGCTGATGCCTGCAAATTCTAGTGAGCTCTATAATGATGTGAATGTTTATTTAATGGCTTTAAATAGGCCTAGATTTTTACTGAATTTACTTTACAGCCACAGTTTTTGCCTATAATTAGAAAGAAAAAAGAAGATGCTTAGTGGCATTTAATTAATGTGCTATGAGTTGATCTGCTTTACTAATTGGGTCTGATTCTCTTTCAGAAAGAGATTTTGGAGCCTAAACTCAAACGTGCTAAAACAGAAGATTGTTCCCCAGACATGAGTCCACATTTGTCAAGCTTTCCCGCACCAGTAAACATGGAAACCACTGCTAGCTTTGCTCCGGGTGCTGAAAACACAATCCTGCAACAAATTCCACATCTGGTGCAGCAACCACTTCTGCCGCAACAAAATTCTCCAACTTCTGAAGTCAGAATGACTTTATTTCACTGGCAAATACATCAAGAAATGCAGAATGTTGGAGGAATTCCTGCTGAGATGCTGAAGAAGCAGGACAGAGATGGCGACACGTAAGTATGGATGAAATAAATCGTGTTTTTTAAAATGTTAGTCTCCACTGAATATGTTTATACTGCAAGTTAAGGAAGGAGGGGAAAACAAAAAGTGAACTGGGACCCTTTTGAGTATTTTTCCTGCTCAGAGGTCAGTGAAACACAGGGCTAGAGGTTCCAGGAGGGAAAACATAGAACTTTCTACAGTAAAAACAGATGATACTAATGTGTAAAAGAATGAGAAGGATTAGCCTTTTAGAAATAAGGAAATGAGTTATAATGTGATAATCGGTTTATGAATGAACAACAAAGCAAAATCCTTTCAAAGGTCCACACCTTAGCAACAATGAAACCAAGAGGTCAGAGTACAGGTTATATCAAACCAACAACAACTAATTTAGTTAATGTTAGTATTCAGCGCGTGTAAAAAGAAGTCAAAGGCCAATAATAGACATTTTGAACATCTTTAAAGTCTGTGTTTCTGTTGGTTTCTAATATTTTATGTTTTTTATTTTCTTTAGAACAAGCCATTTATTTCTACTAATACCAATACATGACACCTGCAATGTTTGTGACAAACAACTGTGTAAACTGAGCTTTAAACTGCATTACCTGCTTTGATTGAGAGGGGTTGGAGCACGCTTTAGCATATGTCATGGTTTAAAAGGCACATAAAAGAAGACATTACCCCTGAGGTCCCTGTATCCACTCGCAGATGAAAACATGTTTGGAAGAACATATCGGTCATTTTTGCACATTTTAAGACAGTCTCCAGTTTTCTTTTGCTAATAATAAAACTGAGTTAAATGTTGTCCTGTGGCCCGGGGAAGGCAGCAACTTGTTTACTTTTGCATTTGACTCAACAAAAGGAATAATTATGATTTACATAAAGTCAACAGTTGCATAGCCTGACTGATGAGTGAGTGTCTTCACACAGCAAATACTGTTCAGCCTGTTTTGGCTAAAGTCATGTATGAACAAATGGGTGCGGTTCATTCATAGACATTTCAATGAACCGTAACTTTTCATTGAGCCAGGACAGAATTAACTGAGACTTATTCATTAATTGTGTCGTCTTAGATGAGTTGGGGAGGGGGCTAAGGACGCTGCCTTGGGGAATACCGCACTCTAGTTTCCTCATAGCTGATGCATTCAGTTTAAGACGCCTGAAGCTAAAACCACAGGGTAGACTGCAGTTAAAACTCTATGAACGTTCAAGGAAATAAAACATTTAAAAAGTCAACTTCTGTTCCTGCATATTTTGATGACCTTTTACATAAACGCTGCCTCATGTCCGACCTTTAATCATCTTTCAGGTTTCTTCACATAGCAGTAGCAAAAGGCCGGCGGGCTCTCGCTTACGTGCTAGCTGAAAAAATGGCAGGGTGCGGCTCCCTGGAGATGAAGGAACACAATGGGCAGGTGCGGATACTTGTACAAGATTCCCATACTTGTATGCATCTTGGCTGACTCGTATTATGTGTACAGACGGCCCTCCAGCTCGCAGCCGCCAGCAATCAGCACCTAATCGTGTACGACCTGCTGACTCACGGAGCCCAGGTCGGCACCAGAGACCTGTGGGGTCGCTCCCCTCTGCATGTGTGTGCAGAGAAAGGCCACTTCCAAAGTCTTCAGGTAAAAGTCACGCCTTATGCATCAACTTACTTATTTTAATAAAACACTTGTGATGCTATCTGGTTTTATATTTGTGAACTGAAACTAAAGTAGACTGTCAGGATTCAAATGCTGATAAGGATGATGTTTGATGTTTCAAAAACCAAACATGTGACTTTTAGCAAGAATGAGGAAAAAAAAAACTAATTCAGTAGTGTCTCTGAGGTGCAGAAGCACAGAAACATGTAAAAAAACACACAAAATATATTAGAAACATGGGGAAAAAAGTCTATAGATGATCAGCAAATAGATTAAATCCATTTAAATTAATAGTTTTTAATTATGTTAAAGCCTTCAACAGGCAAGCAAGTGAGCAAAGTAAAATATTAAGACGGGGTCGACTATGTTAAAGAGACTGTGTTATGAATAAAAAAAACCTAAAAAACAAATAAATCCTCACTTCTTAGGATCAAGTTTACCAATTCACAGATCTGCCGGAAGAAACATTGCTCATCGAGTGAAACGTCTGTAGTTCAGCAACAGGGTGGAAAAAGCATGTTTGTGCATGTTAAAGCTTGCATACTTTCACGTTTAGGTTGGTTTCAGGCAACCTTCTGCGGAATAATCCTGGTGACATGATTGCATGATCTGTCAGAGTGATACTTAAAGCGGGAAATAAGCGCTGAAAAAAAAAAACACTGCGCTGCTTGTGCTGGCTGCCGCCCTGTTATGCAAATGTGAGCCGTTGATCTGGAGGGAGTGGGTCTGAGAGTTTTACTTTGAAAGGGTGGAGGTCTTGTGAGGGATATGATCATCACTTTTTAGTTTTTTGTTTTCCTTTTATTTAATCTTGATATTCTAGAAGTTAACTAGAAACGCCCAACATCAAATTGTTTATAAGTAAAAAAAACCTGTAATTTCAGGGTAATCAGAGCTGACACTTCTGCATAAGACACATAGGCACTGTGATATTCTCATTATGTGAATAAATCATCAAGTTTTGATTAGAAATGTCTTCAAAATGACCAATCCCAAGTTTATATCATGAAACCTGAGCTCTGACATTTTGATTTATCACATAAAAGGTCTAAACTTTAAATAAATTCGACAAAAAGCTGTCTCCTGCATGGATGATGTCTAAACCCACAACTTCTACCACCTCCAAGCAAATATTTACTCATCCAGTCAATCAGTTTATTGTTTATTATCGTCCACCTGAGCTTATTTTAGGCTGCTAATGTGAAAAAAATCGGCAGCCCTCATTTAGTTGAATTTTTAGAGTTTAATCTGTCTGCATTGTTACATTTTAAGTTAAACTAGAAACTTTGGTAGCTGCTATAGAATGCGGTTAACTTAGACTGACGCAGGGCTAAGTTAGATTTTTGTGCTTTAGTGGTGATTTTAGACAGCAAGTTCTAATAAGAACATCATTTCTCTCCTGAAACCCAGTATCCACTTGATTGAAACATGATTGATGAGATATTACAGATATGATGGTGAAAAAGGATGCAAGGATCCAAACTAATTCATATAATAAGGTCATGTCATCAGTGATTTCCAGCAGTATGGAGGGAGTGAAAAACAAGCTCCACATGAGCAACGTTATCTGACTTGTTAAATTGTAACCATTCTTCGGTTAAACACAAAGCCTCCTCATGTTAATCCGACCTTTGGCTCCTCCATGTAGAGCAGGAATTTAATCCAGAGTGTTAACCTGTGCAGACAGTAAGAGTTTACTTTCTTTCTGCAGAGCATCTGTAAGGCCCTCGCAGGGAACGGCCAACAGCTGGACGCTGAAATATTTAACTATGATGGTGAGTGTGTCTGATATGAGACATCAGGATGGGATCCTCATGTGAATGTTTTTCTGATTAACTGCTCATGTGTGTGTGTAGGTTTGACTCCCCTTCATGCTGCGGTCCTGTCTCACAATGCTGTTGTTAAAGAGATGAGGCGTATGGAAAATCCCTGTCCATATATGACCATGGAGTTTGCTCAGAAAAGACTCCAGTATGTGGAGTGTATTAAGATTCTGATGCACATGGGCGCCTCCTGTGGGACAAAGGTGGGCATTACAGCTAATAATTGGGATTTCTAGTTTTTGTTCAGGCATAAACATTCTGGTGTGTTTTTATGTCCACAGGATCTGAAAAGTGGACGGACTTGTCTTCACATGGCAGCTGAGGAGGCAAACATGGAGCTGATTCACATTTTTCTCGACCAGGCAACATCACTGGCTGTTGTCAACATAAAGGTTTGTAATTTTAATGTGCTTGGAATAATGTGCATGAATTTATTTTTCTTATATCATTTTTGCCATTTGTTTTCCCTAATTTTTGAAAGCTGAAGCTACTTCTTAACAAATTGCCAGACTAAAAAAAGGTGAGAAATGGTTTTGTTTCAGTCATTCAGCGGGAACACGGCTCTGCACATCGTCAGCGCTTTGCAAAACCATACCAATCAAGTGGAAGCTGTGAAGCTGTTGATGAGGAAGGGTGCTGATCCGGGGACCAGAAATTTTGAGAATGAGCTGCCGGCTCAGCTGGTGCCTGAAGGACCCATTGGTGAAAAGGTAAGGCCGGAGGTCCTGACTTAAGGCTTGGGGCTGTCCCAATGTCTGACCGTTTGAAGCATAAACTCTGATGCAGACTTTTTGACAGCAATGCACCATGAGAGTCAACATACTTCAGCTCGGCAGATTCTACAGGTTTCTAGTTTTTTCTGTGAAACATCTGCAGAGAATTTCTGTTACTAGATTTTTAAGACCTTTGGGAGTTTGAAATTTTTTTTATAATGCATAAATGATATAATTGTGATGAAAGTTACTTCTAGTCACTGCAATGCTTGACTGAAGCTGTAAATCCTTTTTTGTACCATTTAAAACCCTGTAATGTTTACCTCTTATTTAAGGCATTAATGTTAATTGTCAGACCTTAAATCTAACATGAAGTGTAATGAATAGCGTTGAACACTAATTATTTTCAGACTGTTTGATTAAAAATAAGATTTTAAACCCTTATGAATTCACACACTAGAAATAGTTAAATCTGTAATTGTAGTCTGAGGCCATAAGGTGGAAAGTTTGCCAATTAAGGAAAAATGTTGAAGATTTTGGTTACATAACTGTTATATGATTGAATAACAGTTTTGCTTGTTTCCTTTTTCCAGGTGCGCCAGATCCTTAAAGGGAAATGCTTTCGTGCTTAAGTGAAGTTCAAGAACACTGTCAGTCAGACAGTCAAGCCTATGATATTACTATTTGCCAAACAAGGCAGATGCTGGTTGTTTCAGTGAAACACTGATTGTTCATTACAATGTAATGCTTAGTTTTTTTTTTTCTTTTCTTGGGGTTTTTAGTTATTCCTGAGGTGTATTGATAGAGGATGATTGTGCAGTGAGGGAACTCATGATTAATACAGGTTTTATATGGGGATGAATCATTTTATCTATCTTTTTAAATCTGTTTGGAAAAAATGTCCATTTACTTTTTTTCATGTTTTTTTTTGGTCAAATGTAGAAAATGAACATGAGTTGAAAAACAAGGCTTTCTGATGGCATTTTATTTGAGATGTATTTCTGAGCTTTAACATTTACTCATTTTGTAAAGATGTTTTGATGGCAAACATCTCAATTATGCAAAAAAAAAAGTTAACTGTAGTTTAAGAAATGTATTTTGTGATCATCTGTTAAATCTTAACTTTTACCATTGCAAATTAAATCCTTTATTGATTCTCAGTTCAGTTTCATTTGTGAAGAATAACTGCATACAAGTTTTTCCTCCACTATTCACCATCTTTTCCCCCCCAAAATTAGGAAACAAACATTTGCAGTTTTTTGGGGAAAATAATGAAATTACAGGAAAGTTTATGTACAGCATGAAAGTAATCAAAGGACTGATTTTCAACTAACAATGAAATCACTGTCAGGTATAAATATAGAAAAAGATGCACAACAGCAGCGTCTTTGAGTCTCTTCTCTTGGTTTTCTAAGCAGACTTCAGTTCCGAGATTAGCATGCTGAAGCTGAATTCATTTCTTCTTCTTCTCTTGTGTGCTGGTGAACCACTGGTCCAGAAGCTTCTTGCTGTAGTAGATCTGCCAGGCATGCACCTGCACAGCGATGACGATGACAAAGTACATCACAGACACGGCAGAGAAGCCGAAGATGAACCGGTAAGCCTTGCCGTGGCGATACAGCTGCTGGGCCACTGGGAACATCTCCATACCGCCGTAGATCAGAGGGGCCACGCAGAAGAGCCCGGCGCTGATCATGGAAATGACCAGGTAGCTGATGTTGTTCCGAGGCAAAGCCAAGAAGCTGAAAACTGTAGGAGCTATGCTCAACAGGTAGGGGTACTCCCATTGGTATGGAGAGGCCACCACTTTATGAGACACCAGGTTCAGCTGGCTCACTGTCACCTGAAATGGAAAATAAGACATGGTTAAATGGCTTACTATAACATAAAAACACACTTTAAAAGTTTGTCTTCACCTGAGCTGCCATTAGCACCCAAATCAGCAAATGGACGATGTTGAGTTTACGGATTTCAGATTTCAAGGCCACGCTGTAGCAGGTGGGAAGCAAAGGTACAGTTATTGCACATAAAAGAACAAAACAAGGTGAGCGATTATATTAAAATGTTAATGTACTAACTAAACTAACCTCATCTGGTAGTGAGAAGCAACTCGCTCTCGGTGTTCAAAGTCACTGCCATCTGTGCCAGTCGCTCTTGGACCTGCTCGTGAAGCCATAGTTTGTCTCTGCAGGAAATAATACTATGTTTACAACAACAGCACTGATAATGGCATCAGTAGTGTAATAGTAGCTATAAAATCATATAGATAAGCCCATTTAAAATGGGCTTAGGGATTTATTTAATAGACATTAATATGGAAACCATGCAGGAAAGTGTTTAGTCAAATAAAAATGTTTCTATTAAGGAGAAGTTTTTAGCTTTTCCTCTTATTTCCCAATGGCTGACAAATCGGAAACCACCTTCGCCACGGATGAGGTTAAGATAACAGCTTGAAGATACAAGAATATATTCAAACACGTGCGTAATTTTTCAATAAGAAACACGCAATTATATGACACCACAGTTAAAAATATATTTAATATTAATCTGATCTTAAATATATCAAGTCAGCAGCTGTTAGTAGCTGTCGCTAGCGTTGCTAAGTTAGCATGGTTGGCATTTCGCAACCACACTTTCTACCTAACGTCTAATCTGGACAGACAAAAAAAGCATCAATAAAGGTTTCGTTTTACATCAGGCCTTCTTCCTTATGGTATAATAGGTTGTATTAATTAGGTTGAACGAGCCATAACATTGGACTCTTGAGCTAACAAGCCTTTTTATGAGCTAACTGCTAGCCTCTGTAGCTCAGCTGCACACTGTAGATATTAGCAAAGATTAAACTGAGTTTAATCGGTGAACTAATTAATCCTGGCACTCACCTTTTTGTATTCTGATGTTTATAAGAAGCATTTATTTAGGAAAATGCAGGTTAACAACGGCTAAGGCACTATGCTCAGAGGGGAAGATGAATGAAGGGGCGGGTAGAAATGACGTGTTACCATGTGATTGGTTCATGAGTCCTCATGACTGTGAAATGACAAAAAGAGACAAAAAGAGCATAATTATGCGACATAGAGCCAGGATGAAAAGACAGGGTAAAGCATTAAACAATTTAAAATGTTAAATTCACAATACCATTAGGGTTAACATGTACTAAGTTCAACAGCTTTTCTATAAATTTTATCGGAATCACCCACTTCCTCTTGGCCAGGTTGCACTGGGGATGGGTGACCCCTTATTTTTCATGTCCATACGATATCATTAGTTTATGGTACTTTTTAATTGATACTGAAACATTTTTTACATCTTGAAAGATAAGGTTTAAATATTAAAGAAATATTTTTTAAATGACAAAATAATTAAATTACAGATTGATATAAGATAATTAACTATTTTAATGGAAAATAAACACTGAATAGTAAAACATAAATAATGCCTTGTGACCTCCATCAAACCAGTCAAATATCATCATCATTAACATCCTCATTAGCAGCATCAGTATCATCATGACATCAAATAGGCTACCATAATCATTTGGCACAGAAAAATACACTGTGATTCTAAAAGTCACTGAAAGTCACAATTCTGACTTTGATTTCAGAAATCTGTCTTTAATCCAACTTTGTTCTAAAAACTGAAAAGAAAAGAATTTCTCTAAAGAATTCTGAACTGTAAGAAAAAAATGAGAATTCAGACTTTAATCTCAGCAGTCTGACTTTAAATTGAATTTTTTTCCTAAACTGTAAGTCTGATTCTGATCTGATGAAAGTTGCAAGGTATATCTCATAGGCGGCTAATCAGGATTTCCAATAATGTACAAAACACCAGTAAGTATTATTAAAGGAGGAAATAATCAACCAAACACAAGTTTCCTTACTTTTAGGTTCATTTGCAGTTTCAAACATGAAAGTATGTTTGATTTTTCCAACCAAACAGTTTGGAAATCGAGTATGAATTCAGAAAGATAAATTTTTAATAGCAGATATAAAACACCATCATAGACATTCTTATATAGGGTGTCTGTCTTTTTGACCCAATAAAAAAAAAAAACCAGGATGTCTGTGATCATTACTCATAACTGAACTCTTTCTAATTACTCTAAACCTTTAAAACTCAACTCTTTACCTGATGTGATTTGTTATCTGATGAGAAATCTAGAAAACCCAGATACTTTTCTCAAGTTGGTATAAAATTTGGCAAATCAACAGTTATTATAAGTCTTCAAAGCAAAATTTACTCAAAAGCTATGATGATAAGCTTACATGGACATTTACCCTACATTATTATTGTTTTGCAGAAGTCCCTTTTACCTCATTGTCAAATTTTTTCTTGTCTAGAGACTTCTGACAAACGTTTAATTGAAGCAACACAAATAAGTTCCTTTAAGCCAGATAGCTGATTAGCAGGTGCTGCAAGAAAATATGCAAAGTAGTCAAAGTTGACCTCAGACATTTTCTGTTCGAGATGCTGAAAGTATTAATTCTCCATCCATCCATCCATCCATTTTCTGCCGCTTATCCGGGGTCGGGTTGCGGGGGCAGCAGGCTGAGCAGAGAAGCCCAGACTTCCCTCTACCCGGCAACATCAGCGAGCTTATCCAGGGGGATCCCGAGGCGCTCCCAACACAGATGGATGCCAAAATGTTTTACCCACAGAACAAAAAAAAAGATACTTTACACATTTTTATATGTCCCTTTAATGAAATGGGTGGTTTTAACAAAAATATGGACAATACAGAGAAACGTGATGAAACTGTTTCATATTAAAGGAATACTCCGCCCTCAGAATGATGTGCCTTCATTTTGTGCTCACCCTCATGCTGATTGACACTCTGGAACACTTTCTTGATGTTCATCATGGAGCCGGAGATATCGGGAGTTTTTCGTTTTACCCATAAAGTGATGTTGAACGGCGCCCAGTCAAAAAAGTCCACAAAAACTGGGCAATATTCCTCCATACTGCTCGTCCAATGTAATCCAAGGGTTCTCAGTGGGCAACGTCCATAATTTACTCGAAACGACTTTTTTTAGTATATATTTTTTAGCATAAACCATAGCGTGTTTTAGTTCCCTGGGAGAGGATCAAGATGGCGGAATGAGCGGCTGCGTCTTAGCAGGGTCTGAAAGTTAAATTTATATATAGTCCTCAAAGGGTCATTCTAGAACTGTTAACCAACTAACATTAAAGTAAAGATTACGCCGACGCGCAAGTTTCAAGACTTCAGCTGTGGCGAAAAAAAGGAAAAAGCGACGCAACCTGACGGAAGGCATGGATAACGCCACTAAACAAGCTAG
>JAVQJG010116215.1:0-12069 GCA_036024015.1 Craterocephalus amniculus | reverse complement strand
GAGAGAGAGAGAGAGAGAAAATAATTATAAACAAGATAATAAAATATTAAATTTAAATAATACATTTTTTGTCCTTTTCAATTTGGCATTTCAATTTGGTCAGATGCATTTTTTGTTTTGGCTCTTTTGCGCCCTCGCTTTGCATGCTTGAAGTGCCACTGAAGCACCAACGGTGCCGTTGGTCTCGCAGCGAGGGTCTAACAGCGCTATTGTTTTGACGCACAAGATGCATAAATGGTGATTTCAAGGCCCATTGAGCGCGCGATGGATTGTGCCCAAAATCTGCTGACGTGTGGAGACCAGTGATTATTGGACAAACGGAAAGCGTGACGCCAGAAGTTGTAAATCTATTTTCCAATTTGCACAGAGACGCTGAATCGTTGAATTCAATCAAGAGATAGATAGATAGATAGATAGATAGATAGATAGATAGATAGATAGATAGATAGATAGATAGATAGATAGATAGATAGATAGATAAATAGATAGATAGATAGATATATAGATGTTTTTATAAATGAACCCAATTACTCTACAATACTGTTATTTTGAAGAACTAAGAGCCCATACTGATAGTCAATATGGATTTATTATATTGCATGGTTCAGTACAATATACAGACGCCTTACTCGTACGGATGATGAAGAGGAGGCAAGCACCTTTATGACTATGACAATGTTGCATAGAGTCTCTTTAAGCTCCTGTCTTCTTCCTGTCTACCTTTGCCCCATTCAAGCCAAGCCAACAAGTTCTAACAAAACTTCATATCTAAATAAATGACATTGTTTTCTATATCCATCAATGTAATGTCATAAAAGGTATTTGTTCTTTTACAGACAAAATGATCTTCAGTGATGGCACAATGACGGTATAATTTAGTGCAGGCCTTTTCCTATAAGCCCCATTCCTGACATTTTCTTTCTATTCCTTTCACAAAAAGACCAAACAAAACTGAAGCAGAAGATCCGTGTTAATTTGTCAGCTGCAGGTAGTTTAGTGAGATAATTTAGCTAAAGTTTTAGGGACAAAACTTTACCCATTATCGATGGGATTTGTGAAACTACATTTTCTCCTACAGATATGTTGATAAACTCCTCCTCGACCTGGAATGACTCTGCTCTCCATCAACAACCATCATCCAATGCCTTCTTCTCCTCGTACATATCTTGCCTTTTCTCCAAACCATCCTCCATCATCTTCACAGTGTTCAACATACTTAGCATGGCCGTCCACCTCCCTCTCTCCATCATCATCCTTAAACATGGTCTCCAGCAATGGCAGAGAAAACGATCCACCTCCTCCGCAGCAACAAGTCACGCTGACACCTTCAGCTACAACATAGTCTTCATGGAGCTGATTGGCGTCGTTGGATGTTTCCTGAACTGTTGTGGTATCTACCAGGAAGACACAATGGCTGTACTGCAAGCAGGGACTATTCTCCTTACCTTTACATGGTTTGGAGAGATATTCTCCCATCTCTTGACATGTTTGGAGCGCTATCTAGCTGTTGTTCATCCCATCATCTATATGAGCCTGAGAAGTGAAAATGTGGTCAGAATCAGAAACATAAGCATTGGATGTGTATGGCTGTTTAGCGCTGCAGGGATAGTGTCTTTGCTTTTTGGGGTTTTCACCATTATTAATTTCAGTCTTTTGATACTATCCATATCAGTTGTGTCCTATTGCAGCTTGTCTGTTCTCTGTGTTCTGATTCGTCCAGGCCCAGGAGAACAGGGCAGGGAGAGGGCTGACCAGTCCAAGCGGAGGGCCTTTAACACCATTGTGATCATACTGGGTGTGCTGATGTTGAGGTTTGCATGGGGTCTTTTCTGGGCTATATTGTATGTGTTAGGAAAAAAAGTTGGCTGTGTGGTGTGGACAGTTGACGTCTGGTTTAATCTGCCCAGCACTCTGGTTTTGCCTCTTCTGTTTCTGCACAAAACAAGGATGTGTAGTCAGAACAGCAATGAGTAGGTGTTAAGGCTAAAGATATGCATAAAATCCTATCGAAACAAAAGAAAATAAGAGATATATAGGGAACTGAATTTAAATGTTTTTAGTCGTTTGTATGTATTCTCTAATGTGGGGACTTAGGAGCCAGAAGTTTATCCAAGCTGCTGTCAGGTAAGAGGCAGGGGTACCTCTACATGAGTAATGATAGAAAAATGAAAACAAAGAAGGAACTGATTACCCCTTTTCCTGAGAGATACACGTACAATAAATGCATTTCCTAGAATTGCGCAAAACTTCCATGTCTGCATAAAAACCAAAACGGACACACCAATATTTTGAAAAGCCTCTCAAATATTGCTAAAAGCTTTTATGCTCTCATGAGATGGTTTTTCAAATGTGTCAATATATAAGTGTAATGTGTAATGTATTTACACATCACTAGATGTGTTCTCGAAACAAGTCACCACTTTGTAAAGTGTAATAGCTTTTTATTCATAAGCGAGATTCAAGGTTCAACAAACAAATATTTTCTTTATTAATTATTGATAGTTTAATTCTTGGTCAGGAGGTGGAACCAACAGAAGTACTTTTCCTTCCATTATACCTCCATTTCACCATATTAAGGGGGAACTTTTCTTTTTTGTTGTCATTGTGGTCAACATATCAGCAATGGACCAGATAACCAAAGCCGATAATTTCAGGATGAAAGACTTGTCAAGCCTGAAGTGGTTAAAGGGCTAAGTTATAAAATAGTACTCATGAGAATAATGTTTGTTTGTTTTGTTTCTTATGTCTTTTATCTGAATTATGGAATCAGATGATTACCAAATGGTAGAAGTCCATTTCATTCTGTAATTTATGATTGAAAATAAAGTAAATAAAATCCTGTTTTGTGCTTATGTGAACTAGAGCTCATTTGTTTGTTTTTTTGTGCAAACATCATTCATCTCAATACTTTACTACATACTGAAGCAAAAACCCTAAAAACTAAACACTGCTCATTCTTTCTGAATTACACTGCTTTTTTTCCTTTATGTGCTATTTTATTATTATCTGTACAATTAAATGAATTTGCTAACTACATCTTAATATTCTCACTAAAAGTTGTATTCAGCTTCTTTATTAATAAAGTCTAATTATTGTATTATAAGGAAGATCATAGCATTAATTAATGTGATATGAGTATAAAAACATGCTAACCACTTTTAATGTCAATTTAATGTTGAAACTATATTTCAGGTAAAGAAATCACCACACAATTTTAATGTGTAATTGTAATGGTCCCTCCCCCTGTCAAGCTCCCAGCAGCTACTAGGAAAGAGACAGCCTGGACGTGTCACCAGTCCATTACTAATAACCACTGTTGCACACACTACTGAGGAATAATTTACAGACAGCACTCAACCTCTCAAGCTTTCCTTTGGACTGAGTCCAGATGTTCAAGCAGGGGCAAAATGTCATAAATAACGATGATCTTATTTTATTTTTTCAAATATATGAGATAGAAATCTATAACATGTATGGAGTAATTATGCGTTTTTAAAATGTCATGGACCAGCATCTCCTTTAGGCCCTGCGTTGCCTTCCTCAGAACATAATAAATCTGTGAAAGGATTTTTGATGTTCGTGACGGGTGAGCGGTCATCATATCAGTGTTTTGCATGTCACTAAGTAGACAGTGTCAGTGATGCTGCAGAACCAACATGAGTCATGTTGATATGGAAATTTTTAAATCAACAAAACGTACTGTATGTGTGCTGCCAATGGAGGTAAAAGTTTATTTTTTCCAATCACACACAGCAAGATTACACTGAATTCACACAATCAGAAATTTGACTTATTGTTTTGGCATACAGGCTACTTTAATCAGTTCGTTATTCTACACAAAAATCCCCAACGCAGTACTCAATGCAACAATTACATGAGTTCTACTGTATAAGTCTTTATATCTAATTTTGTTATTAATCCATTCTCATCCAACCATGTCAGTTATTAAATTCCCAAAACAATCAATATATTCACAAAAAGACATATGACCTAAGATTTCTCTAGAAATGCTCAAGATTTAATTAAAAGTTTAAACATCATACAATAAATAAGTTAAATGGACAAAATAATTGAGTAAAAGAAAAAAAAAACATCCGCCTTCATATACCTAGAAGTAAAAATAAAATCTAGTAATAACGGTGGAACAGTTTTACTGCATCATAACCATAAAACTGGTCTCAAATAAATTCATGTATGTTTTTCTTTTGGGTCACTGCTATTGGCTCCATACAGACCCCCCACCGATACCCCCCACAGGGGACATTTTTCCTTTTGCGCTCCCTCGCAGTACTTTTGCATTTGCAATGTTATGCATCATAACGCAAAAGTATTGCAAGAGAATGCGAAAGGAAAAGAAATCACCCTTGTCCAGTAGGACATTCTGAAGAACCCTGATCATAATATTGTTTCATTGCTATTCAGCGTGTAATTGTGAATTGTGAAGCATCTTCAGTGGATGGTTTTCTAGGAGCAGGAACATTTTCCTGACCTTTGTAAGAACAGCAGAGGTAACACCAGGCTGCTGGGTAGAGCAGACCAGACACTACTCGCCATTAACCCACAGTCTTCCTTTCTTCCCAAGATATACAGCGCAGTCCCCAGCAGACTCCAAGTAAACCTTAGCGAAAGCACTCCCAGTATGGCCATGATGGTGTAGAAAGCCCTCAGCTTCATCTGATCAACCCTCTCCCTGCCCCCTTCCCGTTCTCCTGGACCTGAACGAATCAAACCATGGAGAACAGAGAGGCTACAGAAGGAAATGATAATTAAGGCAAAACTCTGCAAACATAAATCCAGGAAAAGTATGAGAGTTGTAAATGTCATTAAACCCATTCCAGCAAAGCAAAGCAGCCAGATGCAACCGATACTGATGTTCCTGATTCGGACCCCTCTGTCATTTCTCAGACTCCTGTAGGTGACGGGATGAACTACAGCCAGGTAGCGCTCCACGCAGGTCAGGATGTGAAAGAGCATTTGTCCGTACCAGTTGAAGTTAACAAAATAAACCGCAGCTGAGAACATCGTTAAGTCTGTCTCGTACAAAGCAAAACAGCTGAGAACAGATCCAACAATGCCGACCAGCTCTATGGAGGCCATGTGGTAGGTGAAGCAGTCAGAGTGACTTATGGCTGCAGCTGCAGAGGTGGATCTCTTTTTCAGCCATTCTTGGACACCGTAGTAGAATATCAGGATGCAGAGAGGGAGGAGGAGGACGATGTTTGTGATGTAGCATGTGGTGGCAATATAAGAACCTGGACTGAAAAGGTAGCAGTTGAAATTTACAGAGTCGGTCAGGTTGGCAGAAGGATCTGAGTGAAGGGAAGCGTTGGAAGAAGAGAGTGATTTTATCCCCATCTACAGGAGGAAACGACATGACATTCATGGAGATTAATGGGGCAGTTTCCAAATTAGCACCTCATGTTTTGCAAATTGTCAGGAAAATGCAAGTCAATGTCACATGAGACTGGAAACAAGTTAAAAATATATATATATCTGAATTAATGCAGAAATAAACTGCATTTCCAAACATAAAATGGCAGCAACAAGGGTCCAACATTGATAGACTCCAAGGTTTAATCATCTTCACATTCACTAATCAGCAGTATCTCAGAAAATCAAAGGCATCAGCATTTCTATGCAACCCACTTTATTGGCAAACTATCAGTTTAACAATGTGTCACTCAAATCTTTCTTTCAGGACATTGTATACTTCTGAGTTTGACTTTTTTTTAAGCTGGTTTGGTGAGTCAAGCAATCGAGTATCATTTTATGACTCAAAAATGACACCGTCCCGCACCCAAATACTTGGTATTTTGCTCATGCAGGCAGGGTTGCTGCGAGCCATGTGGGTACCCTGAACTGCTTTGTGGTTCCTGTGTGTGAAAAAAAGATGGTATGGGCTGATGTTACCGCTGTTAGTGACTAATAGATGCTAACAGCTAATGGGTGGACGTGAACCCGTTCAATTGCCTGTCAAATGTGTCACTTTACATATGCTGTGATGATGATTTGTTTGGTTCAATAGGATGATGTACAGTGACTCAGCAGTATTAGGAGAGAAAAATTAGGCAAATAGCATAATTTGAAGGAAACCCGGCAGGTAAACTATGAGTCTTATGTTGCTTTTTTTTGGATAGATTTTTGTACTTTTCATGCAAACAAATATGGAAATAAAATCCTTGTAGAAGTACATTCAATAAACAATGTATGCTGCAAAGAAAACACAATTACAAAATAAACATATACAATAAAAAAAGAAACTAAAGCTGCTCTGATTAAAGCAAAAAAAAATTTAAACCTACATTTCAAATAGTAAAACAAAATCAATGGAGAGAGAAAAATACATAAAATGCAAACTAACAGAAACTACAATATGATGAAGGGTAAATAAATCACAGATTCCAGAATGTGAAATAATACAATTTCTAGATAAACAGAAAAACAAGATAATCTCTGAAAATCCTGAAAATCGTAAAACAGTTTTTAAAAACTCAAAATTGTTTGCCCTCTGAATTTGAGGAAAGCTGTTTCCTGACATGGACCATGATAATAGAAGAATACCTCGCAGAAGACCAGTTGTGGAGGATTCATATATGATTGATAGTTGAAAGCATCATTAAAGCAAACTTCTGGTTAATCAATCATATTAAATCTTGAAATAAATTCTAAAGCAAAGAGATTTTGGCTGTTATCTTTGAGAAAAACTGAAGCCTTACCCTCAATGGCTGTCCTTCCGACAGCATACCAACTTTCCTTCTTTGTGTAAGAACAACAGAGGTAAGACGAGACTGCTGGGGAGATTTATCCAACCTTCAACTGCTGGAAAGACACAACTGACTCTATCTAATGACACATACATTGTAGTCAAGACCAGGCCCCAAGAAAACCTGATTAACAACACACCCAGTATAGTGACAATGGTGTAAAATGCCCTGCGCTTGGATTGGTCAGCCCTCTGACTGCCTTTACCCTGCTGCCCCGGACCAGGACGAATCAAAATACTGACAACAGAGAGACTACAGAAGCAGATGGCTGTTAAGGTTGATGTCAGGAGAAAGATATCCACAATGGCAAACAGTCCTAGAATCACCAGAATTGTTGCTGCAAAGCAAAGCAGCCAGACACAGCCGATGCAGATGTTTCTGATTCGGATCCCTCTCTCATTTCTCAGCCTCATGTAGGTGATGGGATGAACAACAGCCAGGTAGCGCTCCACACAGGTCAAAATGTGAATGAATAGTTGTCCGTACGAGGTAAAGCAATAAACGCCAGTCCCATTTATCATTATGTGTGTTTCCTGTGAGTAGTTCCCCCAACAACAAAGGATAGACCCAGAGACAGCAATGAGCTCCATGGTGACCATGTGGTAGGTGAGGCAGTCGGAGTGACTTATTGATGCTGCTGCGCCAGTGACGCGTTTTTTAAGCCGCTTTCGGACACTGTGGTAGATGATGAAGATGCAGAGTGGGAGGAGGAGGAAGATGTTGGTGATGGCAAATGCATTGTGGATGAAAGAGGTCGGTCTGGTTAGGAGGCAAAAGATGTAGTTGCTCATGAAGAAGTCATGATGAGAAAGGGAGTTGTTACTGGAAGATGAAGACTTTACCGACATACCTGGAAAATAATAAGCAGACAAATTAAATTGACTGTATGCATTGATTGTAACACAGACATTTTAATGACATCGCCACCCAGTGATTTTCAGACAAATTATCCGGTTAGTGATGTTTCCTGTTTTGGCATCATCACACTACAACTTGTCCTGCATTGACCAACAGAAGAACAAGTTTTCTTCTTTGTTGTGTGTCTCGTTGTCTCTTTCAGTAGTTCTCAATACCACACTCTGGCAGTTCGTGGAAGACGTTATTACAATATATATCTGAGTAGTCAACCCAAATCCTACTAAGTCTAGCAGACTATCCTGATGTGAATGCAACCTTAGTCAACTCATGACCATGCTCAATTTTATGTTGGTCAAAGTGTATATTGCCATACACTGTACTGGATAAAACAAACAAACATCACTTCCCAAAAGTTCATATTTACCTTTATTTATGAAGGACAATTGGAGCCCTATACACTGAAAACCTGCTTAGGTGTTGTCAAAGCAACAGAGAGACATGCCAGCTGCTTCATGTTGAGTCTGTAAATGGTATAACTCAGCTTTATTTGGCAACTTTTCAGCAGTGCCATTATGTCCAATTGAACAAAAGGCCACTACAAAGGTTTTTCTGATGCACATGTAGCTGCATGCATAAGTTGTTTTTCTGAGGCTGAGAAAAAGCACACGCTGTCCGAATGTTTGGAAGTTACAGAAAAATGTCCTCCCATAACACTGCCTTATCAACACACCCTTCCATGGTCACACTTCCGTTGGTCCATTATTGTGCTAATTGTTCACCAATTAGAAGTACTTGGTTAAGTTTAGGAAACTATCATGGTTTGAATACACACAGAAAACATTTTACTGTGGACATCTTTGCAAACTTTTTCCATATTGTTGTAGAAATGTGTCTCAATTGATTGATTTGCCAATATAGTTACCCCGCACAGCTTTGCGTGTGTGTATTGTCTTAAAAACTTGACCTGCTTTGAAAAGAAAAGTGTGAAGTGTAATAATACTCAACGTGTAATTTAATTATGTGTAAAAAATCATGGAATTCCGTAATGAAATAATTGTGGTTTTAAAGATTATACTGTATTCAGTATGTGAATATTGATTGTTTTTTTCTGTTTTTTTGTTTTGTTTTTGTTTTTTGTTTTACTTCTTTTTTCTTAAGACTGTTTTAACTCATCTGTTCAGGGACTGCAGATGGAAATTAGCTTGGCTAAATCTGGTGCAAAGCATCTTTTTAATGTTTTTTGCACATGTCCCTTACAAATAAACGAATAAACAAACACACAAACACAAAATAAAAGGTATTACATACTGTTCCAACACCAGAATGGGTCATAAAAATTCTGATTTGTTTCAGAAAGCTGATCATGTTTTACTTGATACACAAAGTTTGTTTATCATTTTTTCCCAATTTTCTTTCAGGATTTCAGTGCATCCATAGCAAGCATGAATCATGGCATTCAGATGCAGAACATTTCAAATACACTGATTCTGAAATATTTGCTAATTGTGTTAAAAATAACAAAATTACTCACCTTAAAGAAAATTAGTTCCACCTAATAAACAGGATGTATTTGTGAGCTATGATTTCTATCTATGCCATCATATATCTATGCTCGGTTATATGTGTGACAGTCCAGCTGGGGGCAGGACTGTGGGTGTTTTGCATATCTGCAGGTGACCTCTACAGGTTGTGTTTTTTTGCAGTTTGTGTGTCACCCCCCACATCGTGCAACATTTATTGTCAAATCACAGCTTTTGAAGAATATGAACAGTAAAAGTAACCTTTGTCATTTCGATTTAATCTGGGTCCTTGCTGAACATCACTTCCCAGCAAGTTTTCTTCTCCTTTCAGGTGACCACACTATCCTAGTGGTCTTGCCACAAAATCAACCAGTATGTCTTGAGCCAAAAATAGTTTTTGGCCTGATCTAGTGGAGCAAAACATACTGAACTACATAGACCATGATCTTTTGCGCCTGTGGTGAGGTACACCATATGTTTTTTAGCCAAATACCCCCTACTAATGCAGAGCTTCTGGTTGGAACAGAAGTAAACAGGACAGTACCATAATCAGTGCCCAATGCCTTACAATTTTTACCTAAAGAATCACTTTAAAACTTCAGATATTTAAAAAGGACATAATATGAACATATTTTTATTGATTCATGACTAACTTAAAGGGAAAATGTCTTAAATATATGATAAATGTCCTTTCAAGTTGCGATATAGTTGAGATATAAAAACATGGTTGTGGCCAACCCATCAAGCAAAAGCAGCAAGTTGCAGCTTTTCACTCCCATCTATCGGTTCACCCAGTCGGAATGAAAACTAGTCACATTTTTCCACAACCTGCTCAGCAAATTTACACAGAGGCAAATGTTTGAATTTAAAGCCTGATCAGAGTGAAACAATGTCATGTAAATGCAAAATCAAACTGAATACAAGACATTTTCTTTATAAACTTACATATATATTTATCTTTATTTAAAAAGAATGTCAGAAAATGGACAGATAATGTTATTATTTTCATTTTCTCAAGTACCCCCTTGGAGTGTCCTAAAATACCCCTGGGGGTACCTCTGCCCCCCATTTGAGAAACTGTGTCCTACACCAATCATAGCTAGCATTTATTAGGATAAACTTGATCATGTTTCTTTCTCAACTCTTCAGAGGTTCAAAGATTCTCAGAAACACATGCTTGCTGCTTGAATAAATTACAAAGAGTAGAATTTAGAAGGCTGCAGCATTGTAATGGTGACACCCAGGCGTCAGTTTACGAAGTGAATTTTAGGAAATTTATCTTCTAATCTGTCTTTAAGTTTTGCTTCAATTCTCCACTCATCTGCTGTCTGACACGTATGTGCACCTGTGAGTTAATCCTTAGGGGCACACTAATCCTGTTATTTTCACTTCCTCTATGGACAAGGCTTGAAAACCACACAGTAAGGGGACGGCTGAAGACCTGTATGTCTATCTGCGCATAAACATCTGTAAAACAGGACTGGATCTCTTTTTCTGTGGCTCTTTGTGATGCACTATGTGCTGGGCTTGCAAAGGAGCTGGATGTAGGCCTACATGTTTAAATTTCTTCCAAGAAGCCAGATGCAAGATGACTTAGAGGATGTATGGTGAGGTTTTTTTTTCCAGTTGCAGACTTGGATGCAGTAGGTAGCTGTCAAATTTTCAAAGGGAAGTGCTGGCATAACATCACTGGATGATCAGAAGGACATGTAGATAAAAGAAAGTGTGTTCCTTATATCCTCAGGGCAAGACACCTGCTTGCTAATCATGTAAAATGAAATTGAATTTAAAGATAATAGTGAAACATTAACTTTTAAGTTGACTTTGAAAGGATAAAATGCTTTTAAACCTTTAAGTGCCAGGGTTTTTCACAGAAAATGGTCAAGAATTTGACATTGAGAACTTAAAGGCTGTCATTTTGAAAGTGGCAAGAGATAAAAGCATAATAGAAACAAAATGTTGAACATGAACCAGAGTTCATGATGAGAGTAAATGTTCTCATCTCTTTCGCATTTTAATCAAGCATCAACCAGTAGCTGAGAAAGTAATTGTTTAATAGTGAAAGCGTCACTATTTTCATTCAGGCCTAAAATACCATGTTCATGGCAGATTTCTAACAAATATTTATAGGTTAATGTCAAACTGTTGAAGCAAGAACATCTGCAATCTCACCTTTGCCTTACTGAGAATGTAATGGCCACAAACCTAAAAGATTTGTTAATGTGACAAGAAATAGGTCATTATGTCGGTGTTTTACATATCGCTTTGCACCCAGTGTGACTAATACAGCAAAACCAATATGACTCATATGAATATGCAAACTGGAAAAACTACAAGTTGTGCATCTGAGCTGTCAATGGAGGCAAAACAATTTATTTTACCAATGAAGCATCACATAAACAATTACATCCAACTGGAAAATTACAATGAATTTATAGACAGAGTCATACAATATGCTGTACTTACTGGATAGAATTTTCATATGCAATAATATATTGTCAGTTTGTACTTAATATGTTCTCTATTTGGCTGCACGGAGATGAGATGGTTTAATTTCTGGTTCAAACAACGACTTGATAGGAGATCAAACAGAGGCTTTTCTGTGTGGTGTTGGCATGTTCTCTCCAGATATGCTACAGTCCAAATCATGCATCTTAGGTTGCTTGGTCACACTAAACTCTCCCAAGGTATGGGAGCCAGTAATTGTTTCTGTGTTAGCCCTGTTACTCACATGTAAGAGTGTATTTGTGAAAGGTCAGAAGATTTTCTCCGTGCATCAATAAAAGTGAACAAAACGTGATTAAACATTTTAAACACATGCACAGTGATTATATCTTATGTAAAACAAGAGGATCTTAAAATCCAAAGAATGATCCAACAATGATTAAAGCAAAAATATCCCTTTCATGCATGAATTATTAAAAAAC
>JAVQJG010116212.1:0-26917 GCA_036024015.1 Craterocephalus amniculus | reverse complement strand
TATGAATTCTATAGAATCCTGAGTGTATAGACTCAATCATTGAGATATTTTGTTCAAAGATAAAAAGTTTTGCAGAATTACATGATAGATTAAACAAGGGGTGCTTATACTTTATTAACACTCGAACTTTATTCATTTTAATCTGTCCCTGTGATCAATCTAAAGACGCAAACCAAAGGCGGTGGGGATGGTAACACTAACTCTCATGCTGTCAGCAGTGTGATTGATCACCAGCAGATAAACATCAGATTGGTGAGAGAACAGGACAGACATTGATCCCCAGAGGAAGCGGGGACTTGTCACACACCAGCATACACAAACCTCTGTGAAGCATCTGTCAAAATACGGCAACAACAGACAACTGTACCTGTGTGACGAACATAGGCGCCCGCAGACAGCTGTCAGCTGCTTTGGATGTAGCCTGATGACCAGAGATTCTGTTTCATTACCAAACAGGCCCATAAAATTCATCCTGATAAAAGGTTGTGAACTTAGGGAAATCTTTATAAGAAGTGCCAAATTCGATAAACAAGATTTAATGTGTATACTGCGATAAGATAATAAGGATGGACACAATACACCCTCAGGCAGAGCAAACAACAGATAAAGGTTGTTCATTCTTTTTAATCTAGATTCCCCTGTGGTTACACTGCCCGAAATAGAGCAAAAAACAAAGAACAACATGTGGTGTTTTTCACAAAATATCAGTCCCGCCTGGACACTGGAAGCCATCTCACCTGGCTAGCTCCTGAATATGTTTTTCCTGTCATTAGTACAAGACCTCATGCAATGCCATATTTAAAAACAGAAGAAAGAGGCCAAGAAAGCGAATGAGAAGTGAATGGTCAGTCTGACAAAAGGAGGCCAGCCTTGAGTCGACAGGAAGAAAAGCATTAGCGGCCTTTATGTGCATGGCAGTGGATTTCCGCGTGCTACACTGTCAGTGTACTTTCCCCTTAATTAAAACAGTCACAAGTTTCATTGAGCGGCGAATCAAAGGGTGGCTACAACATAAAGCAGACACAACTCTGTAACCCTGAGTGTGTATGTGTGTGTGTGTGTGTTTGCGCGTCCATGTGAGCGTGTATGCATGTGCTCCCCAAGTTTGGAAATCAGACTTACGCCCACACAGGGACAGGGATGAAGGGGATTTGCACTGTGCCCATTCCCATGGCCAGTCAGTCAGGATTGGTTATTACTGTCTGTGATGAAAACACAGCGATTAAGAATTTGAACATTTCTAGAGACTGAGAGGAAACAAAGCAGCCATTTCTTTCAGTGCTTCTAGGAAAATATTTCTGGTGAACATGCAATCAAGGAGAGTTTGCATTTAGTAAATAATAATTTTAGAGATACATTTTATTTGCGTGACAGTGATAAAGAAACAACATTGTCCTTGCAACCCAAAGTAGGTGAAACTTCACAACCTCGAAGACTTATAACAGAACTCAACAACAGTGGAGTGAGTCAGAGAAAGGGACAACACAGGCTCCTCTTCAGTGCGCTTTCAAGGTGAAACCTTTGCTGCTTTGTTATTTTTAATCTCTGGGTCAAGAAAGGACCCCGACCCTAACCACTTAATGACCATCACTTTCCACACCCCTTGTTTTCAATGATGGCCAAGGGTCAAACCTGCAGGACAATCATACCTTTATCAATTATAAATCATCCAATGGTAGGATAATTAAAAATGCAACCATTTTTTTCACTCCCCTCAAAAATACAAGCCCCTTGGTTTTCCAAAAGCAGGGTGGGATTCCCCTCTCGTGTTCTCTCCAACAGACGGTCAAAAAGAACAAAGAACATGAATTATGCAGGGAGGGGATACATAATGGTAGAAATTACTAATCATAGCTCATGCAATTTGAGAGGGCTGGACAAGCAGACTGGCTGAAAGAGAGGTGCAGAGCAGACAAAGTGGGATTAAGTAACAGTGTGGGTATAGGGTCCATGTGACCTTAAGGTCAGAGTTACGCTGTGTAACTGGCATTTCTTGTGTATGGCTCCTGTCATTGCTGAGGTACTGAGCAGAAAGAGGAACCTTTATTTTCCCCAAAAAGTGTAAAAATAACACATGGTTATAAGAGCTGGATGAAAGGCCTTGTTTTTAGGGTAGTGTTATAAAACTTTAATGAAGAGTGTGGCAGAAGCAGTGGGATTGTGTTGTCTGACAAAGCTGACATTCCCAGAGTGAGTTTAAATCCCCAATTGGCACTTCAGGAAGACCGGTCCTGTGGGGTTTTACATCTTCCACACATTCAGCTGCATACTGTTACCATTTGTTTCATGTCAGACGAACCTAATACGGCTGTGTGCTTCCCCGGGATATTTAGGAGAGCACTGTAAGACTTGGTACTACTTAGTTGATGGCACAATATTATATTATTTGGATTCCTGCCGATAAGCTTGCTGCTACAAGTTCTGCAATAGAAGTTACATGACATTTTTAATCTGTATGCTCTGTACAAAAGATAGAGCATTTACTTAAGAAATCATGACTAAAAGATCACAGTAATGATATCACTGTAATACTGAAATGAGACAAGCAATATGTTATTGTACAAAGAAATACATAATAATCTAATTATAGAGTATAGAGGTTTGCTTTTGCAATCAGCATGCATTTATGGAAAGATGACTTTCATAATTTTGTCTCATAAAATGTATCCAAATTCAATGTTGTTGCTACATATGAAAATCTTTTGTTTCGCTTTGATCATAATAATTGATTTTAGTTCCAAATACAGGATAAAATTTACTTTGTTTTGAGGGGACACTTATGTAAAAGACGTCATTTTGAAAGGTGGGTGAAAGTCTGAATCTTGTTTAGATGTAAATTTATGATATCACTATTTGGTTTCACTTTCTTTTCTTTTTTTCTTTTTTAAATTGGGTTTTAGCTGGTGTTTAGAGAGAACAGAGGAAAATTCAATGAGCATCTGCATCTATCAGCAGATGGAAGCCCTCAGCAAGAAGCCAGTGAACACATAAAGATCCGCTTTTGGCAGCTGAAAAGCCAGATTCCCTGGGCAGTGCAGAGGACGACAAAGAGGAAAGCTTACAGTGGACTTAATAGACTTACATTTAAATGGTGGTTTCAACAGTGGGTCCAGAAGAATGCCAGTATCACCCAGTCACTGTTCGATGTATACAGTTGTTTGCTAACAAGTTCGCCCGCACGTCTATCATTGTTTATGCTCAAACTCGTTTCTGTTGCCCCCTAATGGCTGATTAAATGAATGAAAGTATGCAATTTAAACCGACGTTGGCCAAAATTAAAAAAACACTATTCGTCTTTATATTAATTGGCCGGAATATCCTGTTGCCCATTAAATGCACCAACTCACCAAAATATGCCATTACCAGGAGACTGGGACTGCATGGACCTGAATGCATGGAGAACCTTGTGGTTTATTCTTCCAGAGGCGGGCTCATTTGATTTTAAAATTAGGCGTGCGCATAAATTTAACAAACATAACAAATCAATAAATAGATGAATAAATAAATTCTTAAACTCTGACTCTTGTGTGATTGGGTTAAGAGGTAAAATGGAAATTTGATAATCATTCAATAGCAGAAAGAAAAATTTCCATCACTGCCACCTCTCAATTATGCTCCATGCCCAAATTTATATGGAAGATTAACTTCTCCACATATCAGTTATTGCCTTCTGTGGTAAAAAAAATAAATTAATAAAAAATCACTGGATAAAACAACAGAAGTTGCTAACAACCATTACCATGTGTGCGACCTTGTGGTTGTGTTTTATAAATTGTTGTTTTTCCGAATTTTAATTGTGTTTTTTTTTTCTGAATTTCATTGTGTTGTCCAAGATGACTTCCTATTGTTCTGGATGTTGTGTTCTTGATTTTGTGATTGCATTAATATGGACAATTACAACCAAATATATAATCCGACTTCTTAGACAGGAATACTTTCTGGTGTGTTACAAGATTTAATTGTCACATTATTGGACTCAGCAGAAAGCTAAAATGACACATAGATCCAACATGATTTTTTAGAATTTAGGGTCTTGTACATTTTACTCCGTAATGATGAAACACAAAAAAAGGTTATTTTGCTGTGAGAATTTGTGCAGTTTGTTGCTGGTCCTCTCTTCACAATGATGGAGTGTCTGCCTGACAGGTGATGTGATTTCCCTGACCCCTTTGTATTCAAACAACACAGCCTCCTCACACAGGAAGAGCAAAGGAAACAATGGTACAGGTGAGTCTGGGAGAATTTTCCCTCAAGGCCTTTCCACCTGACAGTTAAAAAGGTGTCTGAGTGTGTTTGTGTGTGTGCCTTACACTCCTCCCCATAAAAAAAAAAACATGAGAGGCATTTACAAATGTCAGAATCAGTTGGGTTATTCCACTGAATCTGCTGTAATTCTTGTGTGATGATTCTCATGAGTGATTGTTCAACACCAGTCTACATTTATTGCACATTAGCACTGTTTTGCACACTTTTTAAGATGTTCATGTTTCACACTTTAGTCCCTTAAAGCTTCAAGGACACTTTGGACTGAACAAATAGCACACCAAGGATTGGAGGGAAACAGGTAACAATCGTTTGCTTTGTTTTGAGCAGCAGGATAACTTCTGTAGTTAAGATGATATGGCTGTATATGTATGTGCAATCACCCGAAAAAAGCTGTGCAGACAACATAAAATCACATGGATATGTGACATACATAAATGCACTTAGACCAGGTTTTGTACACACATTCTGTGCATAGTTGAACACTTAAAAGACGAAACGCTAATGTTGCTGTTTCTGACATCACATGGAGTTTGCTGCCCTCTGCAGGACTTCAGTGAGACATCATTTAACGACATATTCAACTCTGCTGCAGTAAGGCTTGATTCGAAGGGTATTCCCGCCCACTGCCACAACTTCTTTCCACTTACCCTCAGTGCCAGAAGACAGAATGAAATGCATGACTGTTTTTCTTTTTTGTGTTTCTTTTCTATTTATCTTGTAACACATCTTGTAAATTTTAATTTACCTATGACATAAGTAAATTATTATATTATATATATTAAAGTATTATATGATTTATCTACCAGTTATACAGTCCAAATGAATTAGTGATAACAACAGTGGTGCATGTTTTAGAACATAAAACCATATTTTTAGATTTAAACTATATTTCTTTACCACTGATTGCTTTTTCTTATTCTTGGAGTCCTACAAGCAATCTGTATGTCGATGCATTCTGACTGACACTACCTTACAGAAACACACACAAGGCTTCTTTCATCAGCAACAGAGCCACATAAGACTACACAGTGTTCTACTCCGTCTGCAGGATTTGTTTACCTGCCAACGACAGGCAGCTAGTAAGTGGAAATTTAATGTGCATTGAAAAAGGTAGAAGTGCAAAGAGTCTTAGATTCATGTGTTTGTGTGTGGGGTGGAAATTTGGACAGGTGAAGTAATTTGTAAAACTCAGTAATTTTAATTTGACAGTGGATGTCATACAAATTATAAATAGAACAATGGGGAAAAATAGCATCAACAATATATCAAATTAAACAAAATATTCAAATTGTTTTTTACTTCTGTTTTAAAGATGATTTTTTATTAACTATCCGAGTTGCTGAGGAGCTGTATAAAATAGGAGGACGAGGATTAAGCCAAAAATGTTCAACCAAGGAGAGTGGATTTCCTGTTTTCTTAACTCTCCCTTTCCCCTCCCTTATGCAACACAAGTGGTGTCATTGAATCTGTGTGTGTATAAAAGCTTACTGTGTGCATTTGCACACTTGTTAAATGTCAGTCGTCAAAGCCTGTGTGTGTAGTTCATCAAAGGAGCACCAAAAATTTAGAGTAAAGTGGGTTGGTTAAATAAAAAAAGAGTTGCAGAAGGACAATGAGGTTACTGTGTGTTAAAACATCTACACTGTATGTGCACATTGTGATTTCAAGCAGAAATCTTCCGTATTTTCATACCTACAGCAGTAAAATATTTGGAGTTTTTTTTTTTTAAGTCAAACTAAAATTTAGGAAACCTAACTACAGGATTCTTGGATTATTATATGTGAACACCTAAGGGGAAATGCTACAACTTCTTTTAAAACCAGTGATGACAGACAAGGTTGATTTCTTGAGAGAAAAAAGTTAACCAACAGGCACAATCGTCACTCTTGTAATGGCAGAATAAAGCTAAGAAGCCATGCAGGGTTTTAATTGGATGGTCAGCCAAGACCTTTCATAAGGGACCATGTTTATCATGTGCCTGTAGTTTATCTGGAATGTGTTGGAGTGACTGTCACAGAAGATTTAATGAACTTTTTTATCATTGCCCTCAACTCCAGCTGCATTATATTTCTCACACCCTCCTGTTTCTGGCCTCCCCAGTTGGACCCACTCATCATCGCTCTGTAAAACTCCACAGCACCTCCAGTGGCCTTAAGCATTACAGGATTCCTTAAAAGAACTTGTTGGCTCTTTGGTGGCTTCTTATCAACACTGTTTCTCTTTTTATAGCATAGAAACATCGATTCTGCTGCTGTAGGAATAACAGGAGTAATCTGCCTGACCAGCAGCTGTTAACTCCAGAGTACTTTCTCTCACACACTTGACTGGCTGTGATGTGAAACAGACAGAAAGAATGCAGCCCTGAAAGGGTTCCCTGTTTCTGTCTTATTCACAGTCATCCTTTTTGGGATCCCTGGCAACAGCATGCATTTAAATGAGAAGTTCAACAGAGTGAATGCAACTAAGAAAACAGTTGCACATTAATCCAGATCTTACATGCCATTCTCTGCTTCCGTGTATTTGTAGGCCTAGTTAATACTCCAGTAAGAAAGCATTGAAACTGCCTGATGAATTTCAAAACATTTAACGAATCTGCTGTTTTATGAGATAGTTTTTCTTTTTGTCCATTCTGTAAATGCAATGATGTGTTGGGACAAGGTTTGCATTAAGCTGCAACATTATGTCAGACCTTCAAACTTATAAAATAGTTATGGACACAAGTTATTTGAAAATCAAACAGGATTCCTTACAGTGCATGTTACACATATAAAAATCCAAAGACATAAAGAATGCCCTTGTTGTTTTGTCCAAGCATTGCAAAAGGATAGATAGGAAGTAGTGTAGTTCTAAATGTTATAATCAACAGGTAAGCAGCTGGATCTTTGAAATGCTCAGTCATTTTAGGTCTGACAATGAAGAAAGTAATGAGCTTCAATTCATTTTACACCAAAAGAATCTATTTAATTAACATTTAGCCAGACAATCTATAATATTTGCATCTGTGTGATACTGTACATTCTTTTGTTGTTTCAGCATAATCTGTGAAGAAGCCCTTCTTTTTCCTGCAAGAACAAACATACAGTGGCAGTAAAAAAAGGTAAGAAAAAGAAAATACAAAATTAAGTCATTTAAGAGACTTAAAAGTCTACATTATTTTACTAATAAGCACTGCTTCAATGAAAGTCAGTCTTTTGAAGTGATACTCCTTGTAAACCCCATGAACATTCATGATCTGCAGTCTTCGGGGTGACAGCAAAAGCTCTCAAGATTGCTTGTTTGTACAGTACAGAGTGATATTGAGAACCAGCCCAATGTCAGGTTTGGATTTTACAACATAAACTATGAAAAAGTCACAAATCACAATTTACAAATTAGCCGTGGCTAAAATATCCAGAATGCAATGAATTGCAAATCTCATGAACCAATATTTTATTCAAAACAGAACTTTAACAGTTTCAGTCTTTTCTCATACAACAATCGGACAATGTTCCTCTTCCAAAAGCAAATCAACTGGTCTTGCTCCTAAAAAGTTACAGACTAAAATGATTGGGGATGCTACACAGTTTGAATAACTGAGACATTTTGCTGCCATCAAATTAAGGTAATATTTTTCATGAAATAGTAAAACATTTTCACTCAACATTTGATGTTTTCAATTATCTGTTGTGAGTTATATTTTCTTATGTGTGTGAAAAAGGGTAGCACACCAGTCTAGTGTACATTCACTTAGACATAGCCGTAAACAGGGCATAAAGTGGGAAAAAAGGCAGTTATAGCTTGACACAAAAGAGTTGTATCAATTTTGTCGGTATGAACTTACTAAATATGGAAAGAGAGTACAGATTTTCTGCTAGCCATAAATGTGAGCTTGCACTAGATTCACATTAAGGCTGCATAAATGAGAATACATACATAACCAAAACTTTGGAGAGAAAATATTCAAGTATTGTGGGTTTTTTTAGAAGAACTCAGCCTGAAAAGAATACTAATTAAATATTTTCTTTGGACTTTGAGAACAAAAAGTAAACTGCGATCTGTTTTTGCAAAATTAAGCTTGGATGCAGTTTTGCCAATTTATTTACTATTATTAAACAATCACCTTTTTTTCTTGACGGGTCAATGTTCGGTTTTGTTAACTGTGTACCCTATTTATGTAACAATATTTATTTTTTCAAAGCATAGGTAGTATAAGTCTATGGAGGCCCAAAATATTCAAAATTGAATAAATATAAATAAGACTTATTCAATTTTGAATATTTTGGGCCTCCATTTAAGTCCACTGCTATATGAATCTCAAATGCAAATTCCTTTCCATGAGTAGCATTGGAGTTTCACTGAGGCCACCGCCACGCTGAACACAATGATGCCATTGAATCAGTATCACAGAGGTTACCTTTATATACCATCAATGCAACACCACCTGGGCTTCATTTAAAGACATAGGCCATATACATGCGTACACACAACACTTACCATACAAACGTTGATACCAAAACACCCAACTTTCTTTGCAAGTGATTTTATCACTTTAACTTGGTAACTGAATATAAATAAAACCCCCTGCACAACATTTTTTCCCGCTTCCATAAATATACTTGCCTGACATGAAACTACAAGCTCTGAATTAAAATATCTGGCAGCAAGGGTAGCAGATTATTAGATAAAAAGCTGCATTTTTCAATATCATCAAAACTATCAGTTTACTAAGAGGTAGGAAATCACTGCACAGTACATCACTACTACTATGGCTGCTAGTAAGCTGCTAGGTAAAAAAAAGCTGGAATGTTGAAGACACATCCGAGGTAAGGCATATTTCATCTACTGTTTCCTCATTTCGTAAAATCATGATTATAACATACTCATCTTTACAAGCTTTTATAAGTCTCGTACTCAGACGGCTCATGGACTGACTCACAAGCCTTGAAATAGTATCTGGTAGAAAAACGGCAGGAGAAAAACAAAATGCTATTCCACAGTCCTTCTACCTGACACAGATTTGTAAAAGATTTTCAAAGCACATCAGGTCTAATCTAATAAAATTCTAGCAGCTGTCTAGTCTATCTGATAAACTATTAGCAGAAATGCCCTTTTCTCTACACACATACACATAACCAAACAGTATACATACATCATATTACATTGCAGTTTATCCCTGGAAACCCCAACATGACTAACTAGTATTAAAGTCTTACATAATCTCTTACAGTCAGGCTTAAGTCTTGGCTTATTTTATTTTAAATTAAATCAATTTCTCAACATAAAGCTTTAAAGGTTTTAAACTAAGTATGCAAATAAACTCTTATCTTTATAAAGAGGATGGTTGTTAAAATGAGGCACATCATTGGTAAGTGAATATTACTGAATGGCGCAAATATTTGTTGTATAATACTTTGTGTCTTTTATGGCATGCTTGCTTATTAGTTTTGGTTTGTTCAGTAATGGCTTCTTTTTGCTGTGATCTATTGCATACACTGTGTAGTACATTCACCTTTTAGCTAATAAAACTGAAATTGTCTGTGTTCAAGCAAACTGACAGACTTATTAATCAGTATGTTCTCATCATTCACAAATTTGTACCCAAACAGCTTCATGGTGGGTCCACACACTTTTTGCACGACTCGAGCTAGTGTAAAGGGAATGCTAAATCTCCATTTCTCTGCCTGTTCTGATGAATTCTTCTGGGTGGAGTAAATCCCACTTGCTTCCTGTGTGGTCTGCGTGTTCTTCAGGATCCACTCCCTGGCTTGGGAGCTAAATGGTATCCCTGTGAACCTGTACATCTCCTCTGCCTTCTGCATAGGGTATTGAGCAATATCCTCATAACGGACCAACATGTAGCGACTCCTCAGCCAATGGGGCTGGCTCAGTCCTACTTCAGCAGACATCCTAACGTTGTCACAGTTTCCTTTAAGCCTCTTCACTTCCTCATCGTCTTCAGGGACCTGGCCATCCTGTGCCCAGGTCTTCCATGTCCGATATTTTGAGGCGAAAGCAACCATGCGTGATGCTAATATGGCTCGTGGATCTCGAACCAGCTGGATAATTTTGATATCTAGGCGAGGGTCCTGTACCAAAGGCTGTAGTGTTTCCAGCTGTCGTACACGGACAGTCTTGATGGCGTGGCGTTGTTTGGAAAGGCAGGATTCAGATGCAAGGGTCAAGTTCAAGGGCCCACAGCGACGAGTCTTGCAATGATACCTGAGAAAAAATGATAGTTTTTTACAAGACATATATATCTTATATGCCTGCAAAATGGTTTATTTCAGTTATCTAGTATTTAAAAGAAGTGGTTAATTAATTTTCTTTGTAAATAGCAAGTAAATTCTTCTGTGACCATGAAACACTCAACAAAGTCTGTATCAATGTTTTCATTTAAACGTCCTACAATAAAGCTTTGAAATGTCTTTGCCAATGAAGCTTAACCCTTAAAACTTCAAGCCGTTCTTTTTTATATTTTTGGCCCACACAATTCTTTCTAATCCAAAAATGCAAGTAGAACCTAAACCCTCTAAATCACTGGCATTGAAACAAGCACACAACAGACACTATTTACACACTAACACCGTCTTCAAGTTGTTTTCTGCTCTTTACAGTTATTCATGCTAATATCTACCAAATATTTTCACAAACAAACTTATTTTTGGTGCCACATCGGCTGAAGTAAAGCCCAGAAAACATCTTTGACACATAGAAGACCATTGCTTTTGTTTTTCCCAAACAAATGGATAAATACTTGGAAAACTTCTATAGTTTACCAAAAGGTTAAGCTGTTGATCACAACTTACCAAAAAGAGTTACACACTAACATTCCTGAGAAATTGTTGACAATGTAAGTGGCAGCGCTCGATCTAGCATAGTTTAAGGGTTAAACCAAGTAATTGTTGTATCTATCAATTAATTGGACAAATGCATGATAAAACTTTCGTGCAAAACACTACCAGAACTAACTCCTTCCTAGAAATAGTACAGTTTAAACGTTGGTTTTCTTTTTCAGATTCAAGAAACAGTGAAAGCTTTATCAAGCAGGTAGAAGATAAAAAGTACCTCTCAAAAACATCTTTGATAACAGGGGTACAGACAGGTTCTTCACACAGTGACAAACTAGACTCTCTGCGGAAAAGATCGGGGGTGACGTGATCCTGCGGTGGGGGGGAGATGAACTTCTCAAGAGGAGAAAAATCACACAGGAAGAGCGCCTGGAGTACGTCTCGGTAGATCTCAGCCAGCACTGTCCCATTATTTGCCTCCGTGGTGGTGGCTAGCATGCGCTCAACGTGCCACAAAGGCTCAAACAAGTAGAACATGCTCTCCCCGTGTTGGTTGAAAAATTCCCCCACGAATGAAGATCCCGTCCGAGTGGCTGCCATGAGTAATACGTGCTTACGGCCACCGCTGAAGCTGTATGTGCCAAAATCACCCATTTCTTCCTCTTCTTGTTCCTCAGAGAAATTTGAGTAATTCCCGTCAGAAACCGACATTTTAGAGAGCAGCACTTTTAGCACCGTTAGAGAGCCACTCTCTGTTGTGTTGTTATAACTTTGAGGGGTCTGTGGGGTCTGCTGTGGAGTCTGCCTCTGGATCAGTTTATCCGAGACCCTGGTAAGATACATAGATATGATTAAGAAATGTCCACAAATAACAGATGAAGCAGAAATACATAAACAGAGCTTATATTTTTCATCTTGTAGATATATTATACATACTATTACTATGAAAGTTACAGTTGTTGAGAAAAATGTAGCAACACAACTATAAGGTGAAAACTTTTTGACACAGGGCCATCATTAGTGTGATGATACTGAGAGTGTGAAAACACAATCTAAATATAGTCCAGAGGAAGGCCGAATCCTTATCAGTTACCCAATAACACCTAAATGTGTGGAAGGACGACTTCCAAAGACTGCTACAGATTCAATGCAGAAGTTTAAAAATCAAAGTACATAATATATTCATGCAAAAATAAAAGATAAATAAATAAAGTAGTGATCACAAACTGCCATAATAGAAATACTGGCAATATAGTACACTGCTTATGTCATAAAACTCCTTTTCAGAGGTGGTATCACATTTTCCTTTGTCTGAAAACTTCCGCGCCTTTATCCCTTCCATCTTGTTTTAAGCCATTACTTTTTAACAGTAACTCAAACACAGCACTGATTTGGGTATGTGACAAACATTGCCAGCATTGAGGCACAGCACAGTGTGAGAGTAAAGTGTGAAAAGGTCAAATGTGATTTCAATCCTTCAATTTTTTGGTCCTCTTGCCTAGCTTGACATCACTGAAACTACGTGGGCATGTAGAAAAGCTTTGACAACCTGTTATCCGCTATGATTGGCTTGTTCATAAAACATTATCATTTCTTATCATTTAGATTTAATTTAAATGTATTGCTCATCATTTCTCATTGATTTATTTATATATAAAAGTTTAGGAAAGTGATTTTAATAATGCATTTAAATACCAAACCTACAATCTCATCTCTAACATCCTTTCATACCTTTTCGAAAAACATTAGCTTACTCGAAATTTAAAAATAGGTATTTACAGTCTACAAGCTTTGGGCAAAAATTCAAGAGTCATTGTCTCAGGTCATTTATTGTGCAATCAGGTCACCATTTTATCTTACTGGGAACTATGGATATGTATAATCTCAGTGTTCCTCACAGTGCCAAATTTATTCTACTTGAAGCTGTTCTGGTATAATGTGCACAAGCAGAAGCCTTGTGATCCAGTGCAAAAAACAACATTTTGGCAGTTGGTGAGGTACTGGCTTTGTAACTCAATTGACCTTTGTATGTTTGTGACTTTAACTTTTTTATTTATTTTTTTACTTTGAACAGCATTGGTCTGTCGAAAGTCTCCTGTGAAACTCTCCTTTCTTTCCTTTTTCTTTATTAATTCACTCATTAATTTAAGTTCAGATAACAGAACTTCTTGCTTAAGTTTGCCCAACAAGGTAGAGCTTATACTATGTTATGACATTCAAAATCTTGCACATTCCTTACAAAGTGTCACTAAATAGCTGGGAGAGTCACAGAACTGCAGAGGCAAGGAGATGCTGAGATTCCACATATTTGTGGCCAAGAAAATAGCAGTGCTTCTGTCTGTTCGCTGGGCTGTAATATGTGTCCCAGTAAGATACTAGAGGTAGTTGTCTGAAAGAGTCCATCCCCTACCAAGGTAAGAAAAACACTGTCAGTCTTTTCAACAGGCAGTGATAAAGTACTGTATGTGGGGATCAACAGCTTGATACAGTTTTGATCCTCATACAAGTCTATTTCTTTTGTAAATACGATTGTGGAGTATTTTTTAGCTTCTCTGTTGCTTAACTTTACAAAGTCTGATACAGTATATGAATGCCCATGTTTAGAGGTCAATACAGATCTCAAAAGGCGGAATAATATTCAGTAGTCTTTAGACCTTATAAGACTGGTATGCTGGTATGTGGGCTCTCTACGTCCCCCAGCACAACACAGTCATGGAGTCATTAAAGAGAGAGAGTTTTTGATAACTTCCAGAAACAGTGAGTACTGTTCCTTTAGGATTTTAACTTGAGCACAACGCATTTAAATTAATAAATAAATTCAGTAGTATTAATCATAATGTAAACTTTCCTGAGTTGGCTGAAAGCAAGTATGTGAAAGTGATCTGTGTCAAAGGACAAAGAAAAAATACAAAAAAAAAAAAAGAATCCGGTTTGTCTTCTATCCCATCATGTTTATATTAACACTCACAAAGCATATCACACACCCAAGCAAAGTTATTCTTCCGTCCTGCTCAGACTTGTTATCATGCATCATAAGTGTTGCCTTTGTGAGCGGAAAGATCTAGGTACCAGTGAATGGATGTTCACAAGCAGTGTTCACATGCATCCTCATACTGTATGCTGCTTTCACACAGGAATTGGGCCACAGATGTCTCAGACCACCTTTTGAAAGTGGCCTGAACCATCACATCTGAATGCAACTACCATGTTGTCGGAGTAATACTGCAATCCATTTGTGATTTGATCACCCTAAATGCACGAGGGCAATAGGTCTCAGCAGGGTTTATCTGCATATCTTCACAGCTGACGAAAAACTGCTCTGATTAACTTACACCAAGCTGTAGTTGTTTACATATTACACATTATCCTGAAAGGAAAGTCTTTCAATGTCATGAAAGCTTAAATTGTCCTTAACTCCACTCGCACCTAAAATAGCTAGACTTCCAGCTGAAAAATATGTTGCATTTTATTTAAGTATATGGTTTTATAGAAATAGCAACAGTAGAAATTTTATGTAAGATATCAAGTCCCAGTCAAATGTCTGAACACACATTCCCCTTGAATCTTATGGAAAAATGTGTCAAAACTTTTGACTGGTGCTGTAGTTCTGTAGATTATTCAGGCGATAAGGTGACAAGATTTTTTAACACGGCTTTCACCTTCTGCTTCCAATTTTCCAATATTTATAAAAGTACAAGCTCACTAGCTGTAGGAAATGATCAGTCTTTTCATCTAGGTGGTCCTGGCAAATAATCCTTTTTCAGTCATGTTTCTTAAAGTCTGTCAGTTACAAGTTCAGATCTCAGGAATGAAGCTCACCTTCAAAACTTTAGTGAGGGGATGTTGTGGCCAACCACATGAGCCAGTTCTTTCTGACTAACTTGAAATGTAAAACAAAGGAAAGCCAAAGAAAATAAAAACATGAAACTGTTCCAAACTGGTGTTCAAACTGGCACTCCTGTTCTTAGATCTTATGACTTAAACCTATTCTCATTTCCCCCTCTTGTCCTTACTACGTCCTCTTGCGTTTTCCTTTGGAAGGGGAAAGTGCCCCTTTGTTTATGGAGATCAAGTCGCGGTGGTCACTTGCCCTCCAGCCCTACTAGAGGCCATTTTGGATGCCAGGATGACACCATAACGTGATACTGATGTAGCCTACTCAACCTGTCAGAATGCCAAGGGGAGTAGTAGGGTGAAGTGTTAAAGCTGAAGGGAAGATAATGGGTTGTGCCTTATCAACATCATCTGTCCCCCTTCAATACAACAGACTTTTTATCTGTTCACAGTTGAATACTGCAGAACAACATGTAATGCAGCTCTCAGTTCATAATAATATTGCTACATCCTGTGTGTAAGGCAAACAGGAAACCTCATTTACAGCTCCAGATGACAGGGGCTTTGAGCAAAAAAGATAACTTCGTGGTAATAAGAAAAGGTTGCAACAATGAAATCAGTGAGAGTTTCCTTACCTTGAGAGGATGTTGCTTTCTTTTTCAATGATGACCAAGGCCACAATACAGATGAAGACGACTGCATACTTGGCCTTCATTCTTGAGTGCTGGCTTTTTAACTGGAGGTCTACAGTCTAGTCTGTGTTTGTCATAGCTTCTCATGCAGAGGTTAAGGCTTCATTCTGCAATAAGAAGAATACTTTCCTTTAAACAGTTAAAAATGTGGATGAAGTAGCTTAGATAGACAAGAAAAAGAAAACATAGAATAAAAAAAGGCTAAACTGAGGGAAAGATTGTTGTGGCTTTGAGCACTGGCTAACCAGTGAGTCACAGGCACAGAGCTATATATATGATTTCAACACTCCCACGTCTTTATCATGAAGTCAACTTTTATATTTGCATATGATACAAGAAGTTCTAAATATATTTCTATGTAATCTGATGAATGCATAATTTCTGGTAAACAGTTGTCCACAATTACATTTAACAAGCATTAACAAGTTGATTCTGATGTCTGAGTCTGATTCTAGGATAGATTATTCATCAGCGTGAACAGACATGTAAAATCCTAAAAGTGCAGAACCCAACCTTGCATCATTCTCTGTGAAACAAGCCTGGGAATGTTACTCATGGGAGTGTATCATCCTGCTAGCTAGAGAAAAGCTGTTAAGGCAGCCTACATTGTAAATCAGTGTCTGTAAGCCACTTAAACATGTTTTTACAATCAGAACTTGAAATAAATAAATAAATAAATAATTCACATCCACAAAAATATTCTGTGGAAAATGCCATGTGCTTTTTTTTGCATGCATGAATATGGAAAATTAAATAGAAGAAATAAAATAAATGTTTATACATGTTATTCTGCTCTGTCAAAGCAACTCATAACAGCACAAGGCATGTCATTAATGAAGACACCATTTTCAAGTATTTGTGCAGTAACTCCATGCTCTTTGAGTAAATATCACTTAATTATCTGAGCTTAATATGCCACAGGCGACAAACTGTCAGGCTGAAGTGCTTGAGCTGAGCACTTTTGCATATTCAAGAGCCAATGAGGCGTTTGGTAAATCGGACTATATCTTCTCAGGCAGAAACACACATCACTCAGTTTATCATTTCACTACAAATTACATTAATGGCTGCCTTCAGAGCACTGGAGCAGCACCTTCTGAAGCTGCTGAAAGCTAAATTCTGAAAGACTTGCCCTTCCTCCAGGGTTGAAATCAATTACCAGTTATTGGCAAATATCAACAACTATTATCATTCATATATCTGCTGATTAATTGCTGTCATACTATTTGCCACTGACTCCTGTGAGTGTGTGTGGTTTCCATTTAAAGCCTTCCAAGCAGTCATTTAGGGGGAGGGGGCTCTCAATTGAGTATCTCAGAATCATTTCCACCATCTGAACCAGAGTGAATGTAGATTAATGGTTAGTTCTGTGTATTATCAATAGCTAGTGGGTAAAAATGGGAGTTTTGTGCGTACATGGATAGAAATTACACGCGAAAACGTGTCTATATGACACTGTTCCAAAAATGTTAATATGGACAACACGGTATAGCTACAGCCCTATATTTCCACGATTATCATTATGCTTTCATCATATAAAAAGGCACACAGGCTCCATATCTCACATGAGCGCTTTGACAGATTGGAAATTCTGACAGACTCCTCAATCATCCGACATTTACAGCGTTTTACGCGCATGGAGGTTTCAACGAGCTCTATGTGCGCCGGTTGCTCTGCATGTTGTGTTTTCTAAGATTTGAGTCGTTTCTTGCCACAACGAACCAGAAATGAAAGTGTTCAGGTCGAAGATGGTACAAACCTTCTGTTGTTTTCTCGGTACAATCGAGCAAAACGTCCCTGATCCCTGGTGAAATATGTTCTTCTAGTAGCATCTCGCTGCATTGTGTGGGACTCAGGCACACTGACTCATTGTATCCTCAGACGCGGGCTCCTCTCCTCTGCCGGATGCAGCGCGGAGGCACAACAGAGGTGCCGACGAGGCATCTGGGAGCACAGCAGAACTACTGACCCATTCAAAAAAAAAACAAAAAAAAACATTTAACTAAACGAAAAAAAGATGGCCCATTCATAAAACAAACAAAACAGCATTTTTGGAGATCAATTTTTTGCTGAACTGAAAAGTCAGAAACAGTCCGAAGATTCTTATTTTTGCAGACGCTTTAAAACCTTCTCCACCAACTTTTTGCACGTGCTGTTAAACAACACACGGGAGGACTACTGTGAAACAGTGCTCCCTCTTTCTTGGGACATCCTGTGCTGGCGTAGTCACGTGACCCAGCAGCCCCATTTGTACACAAGATTCCTGCGGCGGTTCAAATACCTCCATCACACCTCTTCTCAAAACACCATCTGTATTGGCTTGTATTTTGAGCTGAAAAAAAAAAAGGTGCTGCCATATTTATCCCAACCTGTAAATTGAGGAAGTGTGTTTTTAACTGCAAAAAAATCAACAAAAGGAACTAATCACTTGAGTAAAAAGTGGATATGCACATTTTGTGTCCTTTTTAAATAAAAAAAATTCAATACAAAACAAATCTATACACTGGTCATAAAAAATTAAAACAGTATGGAAACAAAATTGACTATGTTGCATCACTTCTTAGTCTAAATACAGAGTAAAAGTTTGGGAACTGGGAAGAATAATTACTTGAGTAGTTTTTTAAAAATGTTTTTCATTTATTTTGGTCAAAATATTATTTATTTTGACCAAATATATTTATTTTGATAAATATTACATTATTTATAATGTTCTGTCTCTATAGCCTGAAGGTCACCGTTTCCACAATTTCACTTGTATCTTGCTTCATCAGTCCACACTTTACTTCAGCTTCAGTCCATCTGAAACTGAGTTCAGTTTCTAAAGTCGAAGCCATAGGTCAAAGCTCAGACAAGGCTGCAGCATTTCTTATGTTTTTTTGTTTGTTTTTTGTTTTGTTTTTCGTTGAGTATGAAATCTGTTGGTTACAATGGCTTTCAGAAGTATTCTTGAGACAATAAAATGGTTTACAATGCAAAATCCTGTCTGTATTTCATATTGAACTCTATCGATTTATAATAGGTTATCATCATTATCCTTTTCAGACAGAGGTTTTTGTCTGGTTTAATAAAATCATAGATAGTGAAATCCCCCAAATCTTCAAGATTTCATTACAACCATCACTCTTTAACTGCTGAACTATTACTAACACTCAGTCTTTCACAAAATGTAAAATTCTTCACCATCTTTACCACTGAGGAATGTGAAAGAACTGTTTTCATTTTACTCATAAAATCTTTGGTGGTAAAATGTTTAGAATTTCCCCAGTATTTAGTTTCCCTGATCAAGTTTTATTTTACTTCCATCATAATTGAAATATGAAAATAAAGAAAATAAAAGATTTAATGATTTAACAAGTATATAGAACCATTTTCTATTCACAGTTTACACAGAATCCCCACATGTTTGGAATTTTGGCCATAGCCAGCTTTCCCATGTGTCACATACACGTGATTTTCACTTTCAGGCATTTGGCTGGACTCCTCCTATTAGATAGAGGAATGACGTCTGCTGTAAGACAAGCTGCATACTTTTTTGTCAGTCTATCATTATGTCTGTTTTGAAGATTTTTAAGGATAGTTACTTCCTGCTTCACTTTACTCAAAGGAACAACTATTTCAACCCATATTCCACAATGGCAGCTCGTGTTTTTACACCGCTGTTCTATTGATGTTAAATTTATCTAAAAACAGTTTGCATAGTTCTACTATTAATTTAAAAAATATATGTTACTTTGTTGTCTGTACATCTGAGTAACTCTTTGTCTAATTCTCAGACTTGGTAACCAAAATAAGTATAATGTAAGTTTGTATTCTTTTTCGATTATTTAGTTTTGTTAAATGGTTCTGTGAGTTAGGATTAAAGGAAGGGTGAGATCCCAATTTTGAGATATCTGTGGTCAGTAACATTGAAAGTACACGTTTTTTATGTTTGACTTTCGTCTTCATAAAGGATGTCAAGAGTCCAGATGATCGGTGTGTGACTTCATATAGATCCATTACTGTAAAAAAAAAAACACACAGGTGCATATGATACAAGAAATGAGAACCACATTAAAATTAGCTGACAAAAGATTCTGTCATAGGATATTCAAACATATTGCCCCCCTGTCCATGTCATACTGTCAAACATGACCAATATAATGAAGAGTATGTTATTAAAGCTCTGTATTATGACTATTTTTGTATTTGATAGGTTGTGAAGAATGAAAACAAAATGTTTGGCCAGCCTTTAAGCTGATAACCCATATACTACAACTCATTTTTAATGTGATTAGATATAATTACATATTTTTAAGATGAGAATAGTATCAAGGTAAAAAATCTTGATTTCATTTGACACCGAGTTAATCCCTCCCAGGAGGTTATGGTGACCTAAAAGAAAAAAGAAAAAAAGTGTTTAATTAAACATGCATGTGCAATCCTGTGGGCTCCACTGAGGACAGTAAAACTCTGCTCATGAGCTCAGACAACATCTGTGAGATAAGAGCTGAACCAGTTGCAGCTTCACTCAGTCGCCTACCATCAGGCATCGTGGCCTAAATAACAAACCACATTAACCTGTTTCCTCCAGTCAACAACCCTTTTCTTCTAATGCAATCAACTTGTAAAGCATGGTCTCTTTCAGCTTATGTATACTTAAGTAATCAAAAAGAAAGTGGAAGTTTTAATTTTTTTTATTTACTCATTTGTTGTTTGCTGATTGATTTTCTATGCTGACTGTGCACCAAATATATTTTACCACTGGGGGGCAGTAGCGTAAAAGAAGAGTATTGCAGTGGGAACATGGATTTAACAGCAGCAAAATTTTTGTTTTTCTCCATGTTTTTTTTTTTTTGGGGGGGGGGTTGTATTTTTTTTTACCTTTCAACTCTTTGTACGATCATATTCACTCAGTAAAGTATTTCATTTTATTTTTTCCACAAATGTTTGTCCTTTTTTCTTATGTTGCTGCTTGTTTGTTGGTTTTTTTTACAAAAGAGGAAATTCATGGTTTCTTTGAACTAAAGCAAGGGTCAAATTGCACAACTGAAATAATTTTAGAGGCAGTTTAGATGAATCTTTCATGAAAACATTTATAAATATAATTTTAATGTTCTTGATTGTGTTTACCACTGATTTATGTCTACTTCAAGGAAAAATAGATTTTTGTTGTTGATTTTAGCTTTTCTTTAAAGTCATGCTCCATTTTCCTTTGTAGATCATGTCATTGTGAGAACATTACAGATGCACTGAAGTTTGTCTTGAATCTACCTCGGACTCATATTCTGCTCATCAATGACTTTTAAAGAAGTAGTGTTTCTCATATCATTTAGGACTGTGCATGAATTGCTGCCACTGCCTTAGCACTCTCTGAGGTTTATGAAAATGGATGGGTGAGGACATACAGAGTACTCTGCATGGAGAGATTAAAGGCATGACCTAGTTTTAGAGTGAACCAGGACTAAAAGCAAACCTCTGTCCTTGGCAATCCACACTAGAGATTATCATTAATAATCCAAATTTGTAAATCTGACTTGGGTAATATTGGCAACAGGTACTCTTGCACACAGAGTGATTCGGTAGTATATTTGGCAAATCAGATTTTTCTAGATATTAACTGGAATTTCTGGAATTACTGGAATTTAAATTGGTTAAATACAAAACTACATGAAAATACGAAATGTCATATTTGACTTGATCAGTAAACAAAAACAAAATGTAGACCCAGTTACAGTAGGGGAAAACTAAGTGCTTTCAGGTTTCCATAGAAATCAAAATCAATTAATTGTAAAACCTATTTTCCATAAGAACATAGCAACGTGTTGTTTCTGAATAGTTAATGAAAGACTATATTATATTATGTGTTGTTGATCATCTGAGGTTGTATTTACCAATTTTGTGAACTGGTAGGATCTTTGTTATTTTGTGCTAATATGTGGAATCTGTGAAGTTTTCTGGGATTCTTGTAATCGAGAATGTTCTTCAGAGATAAAGTGCTTAGTGATAAACTGCAACTAAACTGCTTGGCAGTCCACATGTTCGCTTGACATTTTTATGGACCCTCGTGCTTCAGAAACATGTCCAATCATGTAGCCCAACTAATTCGTCTTGCAGCTCTCCCTGTTAACATAGCTTCTTGTTAAGCAGCCAAGAGTGCTCTGGGCCTCCGCTATATATAATCTTATAAAGCAAACCAAAATGTCCCAAGCAATTTTAAATCAGTCAATCAACCCTGAGGTTCAAATTTTCTACTTGACCAAATTAAAGTAAGCCAAAGTCAGCTTTGTCTATATAATTCATTTTATATGATAAACATAAATTAAAGAAACATGACCAACTGCAGTGAAAGAATTGTAAAATAATCTTTAACACAATCTAATCTGGTTGGTGATAGAATATATTGTTGTGCAGCTCTAAACCTCAATGTGAGAATAAAAAAAAGCAATAGTTCTGCATTATGGAGTATTTGCGCACAGATGCGTTCTTTGAGGCAGTTGGGGAATAATCTAAAAGCAGTTTGGGTTTGACTGTCTGATCTAAGGATACAGCAGCTGAGCGGTGAGGTTTAGCTGGCTGCTATCATCCAGAACTCATTGATGTATTTTGGTCCAAGAGACAGATGCCCTCTGGTTTTCTTTTGATTGTTTACAAAAGAAGGGAAAATAAATGACTATCTATGTTTCATGTGGAATTTCCAGAATTTTGTTTTTTTTCGTTGGATATCAGGTTACCCATCTGGTCAGTGCACAGATATACTAGTGGATAAAAAAAAAGAAAATCTTTTATATGCACTGCACCTATATAAGCAGGGTTAGCCAGGTCTATTAAGAACATTAATCTAAATCAAATGCTGCACGTGTAGCCATATGTTGGCAAGATAAACACCAAGTATCAATAAAGTTTTACTAAGAACAAGATAATAGCTTTGTCACCAAAGGACAAGAGATCAACATGTGCTACAGTGATTTAAGGCACGGGATTAGAAACTAAGGCGATGACTAGATGGTCAGTGAACTTCCATTTGTGTTTCAACACTGATTATTTGACGGACACATTTATAGATATATATAGAGAGAGCATTAGTGACATTTCTTTTTTTTCCCCCAAGACTCACATCAGAACTTTTCGAACAAAGCTCATTTTTGCCATGGAAGGGGAGGAAAAGGATAAGAGTATCTATTTGAAAACCCATAAACCTGCATAGAACATGCTGAACGTCAACATGCACATCTTATCTAATAACATTTTGCATGCTAATTGTGCTTTGTATTAATGTTTGATGGAGTCGTGTTTCTGCAGACAGGCTCTGTGCATTACAGGATAAGGAGAGATTAAAGCACAGTGGGTTAATCTTTAGGCCTACCACCATCTGCCAGTATCATGAGACTCTAACCTGAAGCTACATGCAGAGCTTTACTCCCAGCATACAAAAGACAACCTGACAGGTGATCTTTTCCAGGGAATCTGTCATAAGGTCATTGTTTAGACATTATGCATATAACTATTTCACATCAAGTAAAAATTATTAATTTGCATTAAAAGTGGGGCATTAAGTCTCCAACATGAGAGGTTTCATTGTGCTTGCAGGGGATTTAAGTGTTGTAAGAGGTCATATCGAATCACAATTTCTAAGAATTAATGTTATTACAGTAACTCTCTGTATCCACATTGCAAATAAAAAATGTTTTATGTGCTAAACAGATACAAGAAAGATGCCAGATACTTTATATTTCATGGCTACTGTACTATTTAGATTGTAATGTCAGCATGACAATGTATATGCATAAATCCTCTTGTGAAGTTTCTAATAGTGTGCATACTGATATTTTGTTTGTGTAGTTTTCTGTTTTGAGTTTATTCACCATATATTTAACAAAATAACTCAAGTAATTATTTTTCAAAATGGTAGTTTTCAGTAAAAAGTTGGATTTAAGGGATATATGTTTAAATGGGAAAAAACTCACTTCAGCCCAGTCTTAGCATCAGTACAAAGTTTATTTATCCATCCCTCTGGAGCTGTTACCAGTTGTAATAAATTGAAATCTTTTACCAAGGTCTTCTTTAGTTGATACTTCAGTCTAAGTGCTTGTAAAAGGAGAACCATCTGTGAAACAGCTGCATGGTGATCGGATCGAGACTCAACTATTTTCCAAATTGACCTTTGTTGTGAAGCCAGTAACAGGGTGATAAAGTATTCTGAGTGCATGATGAGTGTATGGTAAAATATGGTCTGAGACATACAAAAGAAATCACAAAATATTATCTATGTTGTGTTATGTGTCATGCCGTGATGTACCTTCACATTTGGTATAAAGAGGGGACTGGTAGAGGCCAGTAGAGTCAATTTTTTTAGCTTTCATGGCCTCAAACGCCATCAACGTCTTGTACACAGGCTAGCACCTGAATGATATACGATAATTGGAGTTGAATGCCTATGAAAGCACTGTTAAAAAGCAGGAATATGATCAGTGAGTTTGAATTAAAACAAGCCACGCAGCAGCATGGTAGTCACTGAGTTAGGGTTTATGGAAACATGACAAATGGGAGACCACTGAACTATCATTTGTTTGCCCAAACGGGTTTCTCAGTGGTAAATAAGATTATCAAACAGGAAGATTATCCAGTTTGAGTGCCTAAATTACAACTAGAAAGACTCAGAAAGATGTGGAAATAATCTCTGTTTTTTAAATTACAGACTCAACAATAAAAGCAACGGACAAATTCAAGAAATAAATAATAAGATTGTTGTAAAATTGTAAAATTGATTATTTTAAATTAGTATAAAGAACCATATGTATTTATAATTTATTTAGTTGTACAGTATATCAAGAAAATGATTTTCATGAAGAGAACATGATCATTTAACATCTTTTACCCTTATAGTCCCCTGTCTGGTTTGCACAACAGCTAATGCAATTTACAAAACAGGACAACTACTGAGTACTGACAAGTACAGTATAGTATTTTCAAAATCATGCCCATTTCCTCCTTTTAGCAGAAATGATCACAGGATTTACAGCAAGAAAACAAAAGGGAAAAACGAGACAGAATTCGTGTTACATTTCCAACAGGATTGTCTTTCATAAAGGACAAGGAATTATACATTTCTGGTTAATACATACATACATATACATAATATATACAGAACCAGTCGAAGGGTTGGACACATTCCCCCATTAAATATAATTGGAAAATATTTTTTAAACTGGCTGTGTACAATGAAGCAAAGTTCTAAGGATTTATGTAGGTTTGTATTCCCAAACCAAGGTGTTCAGAGTGGCCACCAGCCGACAGCAGAAAACTGCTGTAACCAACAACAACAATGTGATGACAGGGGACTTAGGGGGCCTGAGGGAAACTCTTAAGAGGAGTCATTGGATTAGCTTGCGAGCATCTGCTTTTAGCCCTCTGCTGTCAGACAGACACCTTGAGAGCTGAATCAATGTATAGGATACTCGACAGAGCCATCTGCATGGTGTGGCTTTATTGCTTCCTCTTTTAGGATGAAGAATGTGAAGATTTTACATTTGATACTGCTTTTTGTGTTTTGTCACTCCTGCTTTGGTAAGTTTTCTTTATTAATAGCCTCCGTAGTGATGGTTAATACTGTGATTAGATTGTGAAAGCTGTTCAGACACACTTAAGAGTCTGGCTGGATCGTTTAAAATATGTTTTAGTTCTAATTGGATGTCATTTTGTTTTCAGTTTACGAATAACTTGTCTTTCTTAGTTCCTCATATGGATATACACATTATTTATTATATGATTCACATAGAAAAATTTCTTTATTTATATTTTTTCTTTTATAAAATATTAATATCTAACAGTAAAGCTAAAACTGTGTTTGTAGAAGAGTGATATTAGAAAGAAAAGCAAGAGATGTTCAGGTCTATGTTTAGAGGAATTATCTTGACAGGTTGACGTAACTAATTTGTAATCCCAGTGAAAGAGAAAAGGAAAGCAAAGGTTCATGTGGAATTACCACACGATCCTGAATAGCATTTCAATATTAAAGTTAGAAAAATGAAAATGTTACCAGTGAAAATTTTACTAATAAAATTGTCAAAACAAAACTACTTTGACTTTGTCAAAAAGTTAAAATTATTAAAACAATTGGTTTAATCATTGATAAGGGTGACTTATTATTTAACAATCTAACCTCTCTGAGGTTTAGAAAGCAAGATAAAGATGTGTTTTGTTCTTGCAGAAGAAACATAAAAGTCTTGCTTTCTGATGTTTGACATTAAACTGTCTTCAATTACACATTAGCTGTTGAATGTTTATTTCTGTTCTCAGCACAAGCAGACTTTGCCCCCTACTTCTACGACAATGGACCCTACAGCAACAATGGAAACCTGGCCCTGTTCAGCCTCTCAGAAGACACCCCTGTTGGTGAGACTGACTTCCGTCATATCAGGAATTAAGAATGAACCGATTTTAGACCGGTACAAGAAAACAATCAGGAAAATTCTATGTTTTGTTTATCAGCATCTCAGAGTTCAAAATGTCAAATAGTCTATGGTAGATGAGCAGATGCTGTGTATAATTTGTGTACTCACACCACCGCATTCATCTGCTGTTGCCACCTGTTGACATAAGGGCCTGTTTGCTGGCCCTGAATGAGGTGCAGATGTCTGTTTATACCTTACATTAGTACGGATCCTGATTATTGCTGCTTAGTGTCTCACTGCCAGGTTTGCACTCTCAAAAGTCCAGTCAACAGCTAAGCCTACTTGACCAAATTATGATGACTTTCTTTAGGTACACAGATCTATCGTCTCAATGGAACAGACCCTGAAGGACAGGAGGTGAGGTACGGTCTGTCCTTTGATCCAGCATCAAAAGAGTACTTCATGATAGACCCAAAATCTGGAAATATCGCATTGATGGAACAGCTAGACAGAGAGGTAAACAATGCATTGCCATAAATTCAGAAAAATACATTTGAAAAAATTAGGCTTTTTTATTGACTTTTTCTTGTCTTTATCCAGAAACAAGATTCTATTGACGTTAATATCAGCATTACAGATGGAAGAAGCAAGGTAATATAATCCATAATGAATCAGAAAAGTGTGCACAACTTTAAACCCACTTTCCTAAATTTCTTTAACATTTGGGCATTTTGGGTGCTCTTTGTTCCTTCAAACATACAATAAGATTTTTGGGGGTTTATTGGTTAACTGGGATAACATTTTGTTGTCTGGGAGTGAGGTTGACATGGGGAGGGTGTGCTTAAACTGTAACAAAATCCAAGTGGGCATGCACTGTAAACCCAGGTAAGTTTAATCTACTTAAAAAAATTAAGGTAACTCGTTGCCTTAAATTTTTTAAGTAATGAGGCATTCGTTGAATAAGTGTAGTGCACTATGTTCATTGTAC
>JAVQJG010116211.1:0-53885 GCA_036024015.1 Craterocephalus amniculus | reverse complement strand
AATGCATAACTGTAAAATAAAAGCAAAATTGTATCTAAAAAGAACAGTAAACAAAATAACAGTAATTTCCAAATGTACTTTTGGTTACAAAAAATAGTATTTTAACGGTACACTCTAATTCTTAATACCATCTTTTTAAGTTTCAATTCTAATATTTTAACTGTTCTTATGATGCATGTTATGATGCAACAAAATATAAATGAGTACAGAAAAACACTAAAAGCACCTTCCTTTCTTTTTATTTTTGTAACATTGCAACAACACAGAGACAAAGTCTCCAGGTGAATTAAGCCTTTTCCATGTCATCGGTTCTCAAAGGCAGTCAATAAAATACCACAGAATGCTAAATGTAGCTAAAGGGTGCAATTTGTTCAGCAAATCAACTGTCACTTTGTTGAACAGCATCTAAATTCAGCTTTCAGGAGATGACAGTTGAGGATAAAGGACAACACAAAAGAATAGCACAAATTGATGATCCTTGACCTTAATCCTTCCTTCTTTCTCTCTCTAAAAAAACAAACACACAAACAAACAGTGTAACAAGCAGATATGGCCAGACTGAGTTTGGAAATAACAAGGTCACAAATGGACAGCAGTGATGATTAGACAAGAGAAACTAAAGATGGCTGATAAAAGATGGGTGGGGAATGTGTCTCAATTGGCCATCTTCGAACTGAATCTTTCATATATAAAACCCCCCACACACTTCTAAAACTATCTCACCCATGACATAAAGTCGGGGAGTCACCTTCCCTGCCACCAAGACTGGAGACTTAAAAAAAAAAAAAAAAAAGAAAAGAAAAGGTCAGGCCTTATTCTCCTGGCTCATGCATAATTCTGATAAAGAAAGGCTCAGGTTTCACAGTCGGCTGTGTCCGTCTTTCTTCACCTCCTCTGTGGGTCTGTTAGCTGGCACAGCTTTGATAGCACAACTTTCAAACTGGACTCTAAAGACTCCGGCTCGTAAAAAAGGAGCTTAAATGAGAAGAGGTCATATTCAGAGGGATCACTGTGTTTTTATAGCTGCTTTTTTGGCCCGCAGGGACCAGAGCTTCTCTCGCTTATATGCCAAAATCTAAGAAAGATTAAACCTTTGTGAATTCAGCCCTGCCTCTTTGAAATGTGTCTGTTCTCAGTGAAGTTCCACTCGTCAAACTCTTTTGATATGTGAGGTAAAGTAACTTTTCTGCTAGTTGGATGTGGCAACTAGGGATGTGCATAATTGATTGACAATCGATTAATCGATCGTTAATATTATAAATGGATTACTGGTGCTGAAGCTGCATGTAAGTGCATATTTTCCAGTGTAACCATTGAATGAATCCCATTTAACTGCCACAAGACGTTCATCTTGTAATTAAAATCTAAATGAGGAAACACACTGGGTTTTTTGTACTTTCACTTAATTTAAAGCTGTAAATATTGAATTTTTAACATAAAAATATGAATAATTAATCGATAATCAACAGTTAATTCTCTTTATAATCGATTAAGACAATTTGATAGAATGCCCATCCCTAGTGGCAACATTTTAGAATGTCAGCTTATTGTTTTGGGAATTCAGATGAGCATTTCTAAGCTACTCTAACAACTGCTGACATTGCCTGAATATGCGGAGTGAGTCATGTAAGTTTTAGCTGCATCTGACTCTCATTTCTATTACCAACTATGATGAACTTAAGTGTCAATCCCGTATTGAAATATCTCGTTTTCTGCTGCTGAAATTACATGTGAGCTCTAAATCTAACCGCAGGGAATGTAAAGGTCAGAGCTGCTGTAGAACTAACTGCAAAAACCTCAAAGGTAAATGTCTGTTACTTTGTTTACATTTCGGTCTCAGAGAAGTCCACCCTGCAACCAAATGCGTCTTTCCTTGTTTCTGGACTATTTCACATCCACGTCATGCCAGAGAGCCAGCACGCACGCAGCTTCTGCTGCAGGCTTCTCAGAACTCACTCAGCAAGGCTGTTTACAACACAAATAGACACAAAGCTGGATTTTACGCCAGTGTGCTTCACATCAGGGCTGCCTGTCAAAGGTTTTACATTTTTGAGACAGAAAATATCTAAAACATAGAAATCTAAAAAGCTTATTGCTTTTTAAAAACTGTTTATCATATAAATACACTTTCACGCTTGTTTTTTTTTCTTTTTAAGTTTTGTTATATTCAATTTCCCAAACTGACTTCATCCATTTTATCTCTCCACTTCCATGATTATCTTTCACCAGCCCACAGGGAACATGCCCAGACTTGTCTCAACTGTTCTCCACTGCGAACATGTGGCTTCCATCTCTGCACATACAGACACATCCATGGCACAAAAGTTTGCCTTTCAGGCCTCAAATAAGCAAAGCTGCGCAGCATTATCAGCTTCTACTAGTGGGGGAAAGAGGAATCTATTAGCATTACTGCTAATATGAAAAGCCAAACACTTCTGTAGCCTTCAATTATCTGACTACATGTAAAAACATCATGAATATTGCCTAGAAGGCAAAAAAACAAATGATTTGAAGTGGTAAAAAATCATAAAAAAAACAGCCTCAATCTCACACAAATAAGACTCCTGTACTCTGAATACATAATCATTTCAACAAAGCTCGAAAACATAGTTTACTGGAAGGGTTATATAAGCAGCCTGCACTTTGACACACAGATGTGTTTACAGGCAGCTCCTCTCTTAAAAAAGCAACAATAAAAAAAACAAACAGGGCCAGAGTACACTTCATCTTTTGTGACAAATTGCTGACATCCTAACAAGATGAGGAGGAAGGAGGACGAGGAGGAAAAATAGACAGAGGAAGAGACAAAGTCAGAGACATTGGAGCCATATGAATGATTGCTTTCAAGCAGTGATAATGAGGTGACTGCAGAGGGAATTAAATCAGGGAAATTAATGGGCAGTGTGTGTGTGAGACACTGTTCATTTCCTCTGCTCTGTCTCTGGAACAGCATGACATCTTCGGGACCTCTGCGAGCTGCTGAAGTTCTCCCTCCAAAAGAAGCTGAATGCTTCGCTAATCAAAAGACTTGAGTGACCTGCAGCTTACCTTCAGCCCCGCCCTCGTGAGAGTACTAGTGTTTACGCTTTCCTTGCACAATATGCAGTGTGATAAACGCCGCAGGAAGAAAACACAAGATTCAGAGACTTTCATTTCAACGAAAACTTGCTCAATGGCAGGTGAAAAGTAAATATCAGTGGTCACACCTATCCAGAGATAGATTGGCAAAGTATGTTTTAACCAGAATAGATACCGGCTTCCTGCAGTTTGCAGCAATGCTATGAATCTAAATCAGGGGGAGCCGGTGGATGTTGCAGGTTCAAAAAGACAAAAAAGGATCTAAGCCCTCGTACATACGTACGTATATATGGTAAATAGAACCTGCTTTGGTTGCATGCATCTTATTTTGAAGGGTAAAGCACAAAAACATGCCTGGATTCCCTCAGCACGCACATATCTTCCCTAATACGTGTCATTCCAAATCTGTGCATCAAGGTAAAATGGTTTATGACAGAAACGTCCAGACAAACATTGCTACTTTCCTTCCAGTTAAACTGCCTTCGAGCCAGAATATAGACAATCAGCTGACAGGGAAATCGGAGCAAAGCCAGCAATTCTGCAGGTGTGGTGACAAAAACACAGCTGACCTGTTTCAGGAGTTAATATTTGAAAAAAAATCTTTGAAATAAAAGACAAGGCCATACCATGATCTTCTTAGAGCTGATCTCTCTACCAAATGCAGATCTAAAAATGAGGCCACTCTTTTTCTTTTTTTCTTTAGTCTGCTTATGTTGCAAAAGGATTTCCATTCCCGACACAGATAACAGATTCTTTTGCATGCATGGCTTTAAAAATATATTCTTAATCATATGAAATACATGCCGACGATGTCACATTAATAATTACAAACTGACTGCTTGCTCCAAAACACAGCTGCCATGGAAAATATGCATTAAAGCAGACCAGAGAAACGTCCATTAAACAGCTCCACGCAACAGGTCAGACATCCTCATTATAGCGAACGGCCACAACAAAGAGTGCCATGACGAGAGGAAATTGGCCTTTCTGTGGCTTCCTCATGTGCAGTAGAGAATGACCAGATGAGAAATCTCAACTTTGTGGAGCAACAACCCCCCCAACTTAGCTGACCACAGACTTCAAAAAGCAGAAAGAAAAGGGGTGACAAAGAACTTGAATTATTCCAGATTCTAGTCTTCTACAAAGCAACTAAAAATGTTTATAAAGAAAACATTGCTTGTGGGCAAATTCTTCCTGAACACAAAGGGAATGAAATGAAAAATGCAGCCTGAAACTGTCAGCCTGCAGCATCTGTGTATGTGTGTGAATCATAAAACCACATCAAACTGGGGCAAAAAGAGTCTGCGGGAGGGGAAGGAAGCAACCCCACACTCTCTTTGAACCCAAATCTGCAGCTTTTGCACATGTCTGTGTGAACGGGAAGGTCGATCTGTGTACTCGTCAGCAGGATATACTGTATGCTTGCGGTTTTCCTATCACCACATCCTGCTCCCCATCCCCATCCTCATCCTCGTCAGTCTGCCGCCTCTGTTCTGTTCCCATCTCCCTTCATCTTAGGCCTAATTCCATTAGTATATTTGAACGGGACACGGTGAGGAGAGACGAGGTTGTGTGGTGGCATTACAGGTGCAAAACATTTAACTGCCACTAAACCTACAGCAGAAAGCTGATTCCAGTGGGAATGAAGATGATTCAGGAGGAGTCATATTTCCTAATTAGCAATACTTCAGGTTTAACTCATCCACATGACAGGACTCATAATTCACAACTTGTGTGAAAAAGGAATACCATGGACCCCCAGCACAGTCCCTCCTACCTGGCTGCATTATTTATAGAGTTTGAACCCTCTGACTCCTGATGATAAAATAATCCGCTCAAAGGCTCACAGAAACAAAGAAATGGCAACAGAAGCCCAGCGAGGACTATTGTTTAAAAAAATGCTGTAAACCATAAAGTTAAAGTTGAATTTTAACTTTTACTCACTGGGTTTGGCACTAGAGTCCAACAACAATATGAAGCCGAAGTCCACTCAGTTCAAACATTGTGGCGATGCAAGGAATGTGAGCGCACCATCTAAACCGTAAGAGCCCCTGACGCATGTTTTTCTTTATTCTGTGTGAGGAGTATTAACAGCATTAGCGCTCAGTTCTAGAGAAGTTTACTCTGGGCTTCTAAAATAAACGAGAAACATTAATGAGGCAGCGAGTGTAACAGGTTCTTTAGTTTCACTTTACACACCACCCACGAGTCCAGATTTTTTAATCCAGCGCCATGAATGAGACAATTAGTCTGTTCAATATGTCCAACTAATAACAAGCCAATCAGTTCAATAGCTGGGAAAACAATGCTGTCAGAATTAGGGGTGTAAAACTTGCAGCTACTCACAATTCAATTTGACTCTGATTCTTCGGGTAATGATTCGATTCTGTATTGATTCAAACTGATCTTAATTCACATTCAATCCTCTTTTAGTAACAAAACGTGCTGATTAACTCTGTTCCTCTATAAGCCAGAAACAGCTATGAGGAATTGTTTCATTAGTAGTAAACTGATTATTTTAATCAAAAAACGGTTGTCACTTAGCAGCAGCTTTGAAAGTACTCAAGCTGATCACTTTTAGCCTTTAAAAAAAATTGATTCTTGGAAATTTTGAAAAGATTCTGAATCTTGATGAGAAAGAATCATGATTCTGATTACATTTTTTTTCCCACCAGCCCTAGTCAAAATGCTTTATTCCCCACTCTTTGCGCCTTGAACCAACTTGAACCAAACAACCCAACTTAGACTTAATTAAGGTAAACGGACATCATGTGATATCTCATGACCAGTTTCTGAAAATAAAAACATAATTTTAAGAGCTAAGTTGATAATTCTGTGCAACAAAAACACCTGAGCACATCATAAACCATAAACCTGGACCATGGCCTCATCCTCTCTGTGCCTCCTCTTCCTCACTTCTTCCCCGCAGAACAGGTTTAAAGCTTGGCGCTGACATGTGACCGCCCTAATCTCCCCCTCCCTCCGGCCAGCTGCAGATTTGACACAAAGCTCTGCGATTTGGTTCATCAGTCGATGATGTGATATACTAAGCTGTGGACTGAGAGGGAGGTATTACGAGTCTGAGGCCTTCTGCGAGTCTGAAGTTCCTGTTTCCAGTCAGACCACATCCCTACCCGAGCTTCAGCTTTGCTTTGTGTTACACATAACACAAAGCAAAGCCCTGTGGAGGGGACAGCAATTTGTTTTTTTGTGAATTTTTACACTAAATCAGAGCTGATATGATATCTTATGATGTCCTGTTCTTTAGGAAAACATGCAGATAAATAAAAAGGCTTCAAGGAAGTTATAAGCAGCATCTCGGTGCACCCCCACTCATCCTAAACAAAGGGCAGCAGCGGAGGAGAAAGTGGGTCAACCTTTCACACTGAAGAGGTGGCAGATGCGCCTCTAAAGCGCACAACTTCGCACATACACCGAGTGTGCATAAGAGGATTTTCAGTCCACAAGAGACTGAGCTGGATACAAACTGAGCCTGAGCAGATAAGCTATGGACGCATTTCTTTCAGTCAAATGCAAACGTGCAGAAAGAGACAAAAAACAAAACAAAAACAAAAACGCACAACCTTGCAACTCTTTCATCTCTTGGCTATTGCAGCAGAAGTGCTCTGTCATCACCACTGAGACAGAGGCCTCACCATAACAACCAGTGAATGGAAACAACAATGAGCCCCCACCTCCCTTTTGTTCTCATCATCCTTTCTCTGCACGAATCACATAAATGACAACAAATGAAGGAAAAAAAAGAAAAGTCAGCGCTGCCTTTAGCTGCATCAGCAAAAACAGGACAAAGATGGACACAGAACAACGATCTGTACCTGGATCTTCATCTTCCAGCAGGAATTCATGGCTGGATCCTGAAGAAACCACTTCCTCTCTGTCTCTCTCTCTCACACACACACAAACGCACACACACACACACTCACCCACCCACACACGCACACACGACGGTCGCTCAGGGATGTTACATGCCCCTTTTGTAAATCCTTGAGGTGAGTCCAGGCGGCGAGTGAATTCCGGGGAGAGAGCCGAGCCTTCGCCAAACACGGAAGTGGAGCTGCGGCAGCGATGTCAGCCGTCGCCGTGGCGACTGCAGCGCAGAGCAGAGCGAGAGACAGAGGGAAAGACGGGGAGAGAGACGGCGGAGGGAGGGAGAACAAGTGGCTGCCCTACATTTTCTTCTCAAACACACAAACACAGAAGCAGAACTGCTGCTGCATGTCCAGGCTTGCTTCTCCTCTCAGCTGCAGAAACACCCACCCACACCCACACCCACACACACACACACACACACACACACACAGAGTCAATCTGCTACTGTAATCCTATTGGCCGAACCACCACTTCCTCCAGCTGATCTTGATGAGAGGGGGGGAGGGGCAAACTGTTGTTGAATCATTGAAGAGAGGGAGGTGATGTCCTTAAAATAGCCTCCCTGTGCTCTGCAGACTGAGCTTAACCTCAGAGAGCCTCCCTGTAACCCGGCTTAAGCCCGTCCTGCGCCGACACACACATTAACACCCTCAGACGCTGCCTCCTCCCCTTCCATCCCTCTCTGTTTTCAGACAAAGAGTCAGCCGCTAAAGCAGCTCTAATCCAAAGTCAGCGTCCGCCAATGACGGAGGCCGTTACTGAGGCGCCGACCAATCTTGAGCGCACAGCTGGGGATGTGTGGAGTACGGATGACAGAGGGTAGTTCACTGCACACATCCTCACCGTTATGTCCAAGGGTAGAGCTAACGCACACACAATGACTCGCACGCTGACACATCACCACAAAGCAGAGTCCAGCAATAAAACACACACCATCATTTTCATCCAGCAATGACTAACGTGCAGCGACGAAGCTGGTCTGAGTCAAAAAGTAAAGTCAATAAAAAGCTACATTATGTTGTGATGATAAGGGAGAGCTGACTGTGGAAGGCAACAACACAATAAAAGGCATTTAGTGTTTATTTTAACCAGCCTGACAGATAAAACACAGGCTTTTATATAGTGAATAGTCCAATTATCTTCATGTCTGTCACCAGCAGCTCCCATACATACTGTACACTATGCTGCATTAAAAATTACATAATACTCAACTCTAGGATACTGCGGGGTGTAAATTCATACTGTAAAGCCTCTACAACCTCATACTTAGATTATTATCATCAGCATCATCATCATTATATAATGCTCTGGATTTTATGACCGCAAGTCTTTCTATAAAGGCAGTAAACTGTCTTGTTTGATACCTGATCTTTAATTATTCCTTTCCATTTTTTCTATTCATATTATTCATCTAATGTTTTGTTTGTTCTCTAGTTTAAGATTTATCTGTTGTCAGCTTTATATCTTCAAAGTAAACGCAAACGTCTGAATTTTTATTTTCCTGTCTTGGATCAGCTGTGTGAACATTAATTCAGGTGTTTTTCTCCCCTAAGTTGCTACCAAATGCGATCAGGCAAAGACTGTGACGTAGATGAAATACTTATTGTCTCTGGCTTCATGCTTAAGACAGTTCAGGTCCTTTCGATTGGATAATGAGCTGAGCAGCACTTTCTCTGAGTCACACTGCTTAAACAGCTTTGGCCTCCAAATACAGTCTTACAGCAGATCTGCTGGCACGGCCGCATCAAAGCTCTAACACCAAGATTTAACCAACTATCAGCGGCTCAAAGCACGTTTACTCAAAAGATTTGACGTAATTATACTTGTTTACTCTTACAGGCCGCTCGGATTTACGTTCTCTCCTCGACAATGATTACTTCAGAGCCGTGTGCGACTGTAAAGTTTGAGATTTTATTCATGTTGCTGATCTAATGCAGGCAAGCATATTTAAAGCAATGTTCAAAGATAAAACTCGAGGTTCTTTTAGATCTATTCTTAAACATCTGCTTTACATTGATCATCAGTAATATCACACGAATCAATAAAACATTACTGCAGCACTGAGAGAATAAATCCTCCACATGGAAAACTTTCACTCAAGAAAAACATTGTGCTCATTTCTTCTGCAATAACTGATGTAATTAAGCCCTGAGATGGACAGGACCTCCTGCAACGCTGCATTGGAATGAACATTTATAGCCAGTGGATGGGTGGATAAATGACTTCTTTTTGTACTTCAGTTCAGGGAAGGGTCCAGTGTCTGAAGTTTAAAATTGCATATACACATTACACACCTAAATAATGGCAATCAAATGAAAACTCTAATTATGACAAATGCATGTAGTTCATCCTTGTCTAACGTTTGCAGATATACTGAACAAGGTCAATTTAAAGCAGATTAAGTGCAGGAAAACATCTATTAAAGCAGATATCTAATCATGCAGGGGGGGTGTTCTCTTGTGCAAACAACAGGCAAACATGAACCAGTACAATCTCCATCTGTCTGCAGTTTGTAAATGAACTCTGTGAAAATGGATTCAGGCGCTACTTTGTGTAATTGATAATGGGAAACAGCGGGCAAGCAAGAGCTGCTGATTTCTCTCAGTGAGGAGGTTTGTACAGCAAACTCAATGTGGAGTACCACGGTGAAGACAAGGATGATGCTTCAGCTCTACAGAACATATCGTCACCGTAACAATGTCGACACAAGTGTCTGCGCACCTCAGGAAAAACTTGTTATCAAGCCTCTTTAGAAGACAGCAGGACAAAGACCAAACTGCAGCCAGCTGGTCAGTACGCCAGCTAACAGCCCCCTCACTCCAACAATACATAATCTGATGTTCTCTCAGCACAGGTGCTGCAGGGCTTTGTAAAGGTAAACATGATGGAAACATGGGTTACAGAGAACGGCGCTATCAGAGAGCATAAGCCATAATCAGGGGAAGATGGCCAACAACATCCACGATGACAACAGGAATTATGCAGCTGAAGCCCAGGGGGAAGAGCAGTCATCTGCCAAACTGAAAGTCGATTCTAGGCTTCCTCTGACTACTGCAAGATAACCCACACATAATGGGACCCAACTAAAACCTGCAGCTGTGCCACCCTCTCCCTAGTTTTCCCAGTTAGCTGTTTATCAAAAGGACTTGCCCCTAATTCTGAAGAATTTTAAGATAAAATTACTACACAGATTACTTGGAATTCATTACACAGTTGTCAAGAAGGTAAAATTGACCTACTAAAGCTAAACATGATTCATTCTGCTGTGAAGTTGGTCTTGTTATCATGCGAGTCTACGGGGATCTGCTTTGTGTTGCAGCCAGCACCTAGTGGAGAAGAGGGGAACTGCACTTTGTCTCTTCTGTACATGCTTCACGATTCTAAGCTGGAGGTTGCCGCTTGGTGCACATGGGTGGATGTGACACGTAGCGTCAAAGTGCTTTGAGTGGTTAACATCACAGGAAAAACTTGATACAAGTAAAGTCCATTTACCATACATGCTTTGTTTAAAACACACCAATACCATTTGGTATTATTCATCACTTCCAGTGGAGGTATCCTGTTTGTTCCCGTCTGCGTCAGTGCATCAGTGTCACAAAGATATGAACACAATCAAATAGCTTTTTTAGTTTCTGGCAAAATGCTGAGAAAGGGGTAGTTATCATTCAGTAACAACCTCATTCAGGACTGACATCATGGTTCATACGCACAAACTGGTAATCTATACTTATTTGATTAAACTGAAAGATATCCAAGTGAATACAAATAAGATAAGTCCACTGAAGATATCACAGCTTGTCACCTTGGTAATCTCAAAATGGGTCATCTCAGATATGATTAATGCTGTTAAAGGTTGGATTTGAATATAAATTATAATAATATCCACAGGAAGGAAATAAAGTTAATCAAAGTATGTCTGATGTCACAACTCTGTGAAAAACATTTAAAACTACTGCTTCTGACTTTATCTGTGAGATTTCATTGTGCATGAATGTAGCTGAAATCAATGTACAGAGATTATCTCCGATTTAATTTTAATGTGATTTTTGTTTTACCAGATCACACTCAGTTTATAAAATCTAGTTTCAAGGAGACATACTTAATGAGGAAAAACAAAACTTTCATCCAATATAAAACTGAACATGAGTGGAAGAAAAATAATGATCCAGCATTTTGCTTAAAATCAGATTTTCTGCCTAAGGTCATTGGGTTTATTTGACCACTGATCCAGAAGCTAATGCAGGCTTTTCTGTCCTTTGTAACATTTGAAACTCTTTCCCATCTGATATTGAAAAAAAGAAGGCAAGGACAAACACAATTAGGTCATCTAGTCAGCGGGACTGGTTGGCAGAAGTATGACAACAATTGACAGTTTAGTCAACAAGGACTTCAGTCTACTTTTAATTCACTAAAATCATCTTCCGTCACAAAATGCACTCAAAGAGAGATAAACAAAAGAAACGAAATAAAAAGGAGGAAATGAAGCACTTCATAGCACAGTCTAAAGACAAAACATCATCCGCTCAGTGTCCACAATACTCAGGTCAAATTTTTTGATGTCCCATTAAGGCATATGGGACTTTTTAAAAACATTTCTGGCATACAACCTTAAAATAAATGTGTATAAAAATACTGTAAAAAGATAGATTCCAATAATCTAAACTTTAAAATGCAAATGCTAACCATGTTAACACCACCGACAAAATTAAAATTTTGTGTTATAACTACAGTCTAGAATAATATAAAATAATTTTAAACAGCTGGCTTCACATAATTGGATTAGTTAAGCTTTACTCATGAATTGATGTAGTTGCTGTGCAGCACTAAATCACATTCAAGCAATAACCAAGAGTTGCTCTCATAACCTTAGAGAGGGAGAAAAACAATTGAATGAGTTTTCAAGCAACAGAGTGAGGTCATATGATGTTACGGATTTGACAGAGGAGGAGACGAAATCCAGTAGTTAGAGTCGTAGCAAGAGATTCAAGGCAAAATGAGATGGAACACAGAGAGACGGAAAGCAGAGTGCAAACTCTTGACAGTGATTCCTACAAAAGGAAAAACATGTCAGCTATCCCGATGGGCGTGAAATTGAGCTGTAATAGCCTTTTCAGTTCATATTCCAACACAGTCATGCATACTGATAACTGCAACTCTGCCGCTTGTGCGCCTTCTGCATCAGTCACATCTACGTCCAATTAAGAGAAGGAGACAAGGGAAATGAGAGGGAAGAGGAGAAGGAGAGAGACGGACTGTGAGAATTATCAAAGTTTTTGGCTTGTTTAATATTCTGTAAAATGTTGAAAAACTGCACAGAGATCCTTTGCTGCATATCTGCTGAAACCCAGTGCAATGCTTTGATTTGGAGCTTTGCTTCACAATTTACATATCTCTGTGTATCGCAGCAGACACTGTTTAAGAGCTTTTCCTCGGATTTGATCTTCAGACCAAAATAAAGGAGTGCAAACATTAAATGGGCCGTCGCGTCAGCATGGCCACGGTGGAAAACCATCAATTCACCAGCCCCAAATAACAAGTGACTGACAGCAAAGCCACTTATTGATTTTCAGCCACTCCCCCTCCTGGACCCCTCCCAATTTTGTCATCTTTTCAATTTTGGCACCCAATAGAGCGCTTCCATGTCGACCTGTGAAAGCCGATGGTAATTTGCTGAAAACAGCCTCTGCTGTGAGCACATCTGACTGTCAGCAGGGTGGTCAGATTGAGGCGGGGGACAAACTTTAAAGTGACCTCTTTCCGGGAGGACACACTTTCAAAGGCTATTTCTGTCCAGGCGGTGAAGCAGCATCGAGCACAGGGAGGGAGCAGGCATATATCCGCCCTACGGTGCAGTAAATACACAAAATTCAGCGTGTGACATCCAGACTTGTGATGAGGATGCAAACAGAAACATAAGATGCAGAAGAGAGCCCCGAGGGGAAACGATATTAGACTCGGGGCAAAGTTTCAGCTCAACCTTTTTCTTCTGTAAATTCAACAGAGCAAACATAAACAACCCACGTTTAAACTTTTATTACACTGAGTCAACAGAGCGTGTGTTATACGACGGGTAATTAATCGTCTGCCTTTCCTCCATCCATGCATGCTATCGGCCTCGGAAACTTCAAATACTTGGATTCAGGGGTTAAACTGGGTCGGGGCCCTGTGGGTCTAAGAGAGCACATTTTCTTTCTATCATGACATTTCCTCTTCCACTTCTTATCCAACAATATATGGGCTCTTATTTCAACATTTGACTGAGGTTTAAAAGTCATGTAACGCTAAAAGTTTCTCTGACGGCTTGTAAGAGCAAAAACACTCCTCCAGAATCTGTCAGCAGACGTGTTAAAATGTTGAGTCCTGTCGAGCTGCACAATAAAGCTGTAAATCAGAGCTTGGATCTTTTTTTCTTACCAATAAATAACAGATATACACTTTAGGGAAAAAAAAAGTTTAGGAACAAATTTCACACCCCAGCACAAACCTCATTCTCCATTTAGTAGCTTGTCCTTCAAAGTGACATTGGATAGACAGGAAAAACACAGTTATTACAGAATGTAAAAGACTGATATCCTGCTTAAAAAGATTTAAGTTTTATAAAATTAGACGTAAAAAATTAGGTAGATTTACTCTGATATGAAGCTGCTGAGCTCAAGTTAAAAACTAAATTATGGCTTAGAAGTACTCAGCCCTGTCTGGTTGGTGGTTGGAGCACAAGTATGCAAATAACTTCCACTTCCTAACTAAGATTAATAAAGAAATAGCCTACAGTCTTATCCGTGCCATTTATAGGAGGAACACTTTATTTAATATTAGCTTTTTATGTCGCAGATGCTGAAATGAAATGATGCATCTCTTGGAAATATACATATTTTAAAATCTTAGGCTTCAGATACAACAAGAAGAAGTGCAGAAACAAAAGAGGGAACTAGCAGACTTCTTTAATATGCATCTCACAATTTGTCCCTGTTCCAATACGTTTACTTTTTAACAGGTTTTTTTTAATAAGCCTGCGAGGAAGAAGTAAATAACATTTCATTGGTCTCGGAAGTTATATTACTGTTCTGGAGATTTGAATTTGTGCAAGTAAGCTGTGCATTTTTGTAAAAATGTAACAAGTCAATTACAGTTTAATATTCCTGTTAAAACTTGTTGTCGGGAACAAAACAGAGTGTAGTTACAGAAAGACTGTTAACTAATCAGCTTTGCAGAGCAGAATGACTAATGGTATGCAAACAAGAGCGATGTGTCCCTTTCATCGATGTGTGCGCACACAGTCCACCCGATGTGACCTTGAAACAGCAAAGCTTCTGTCTTTTCAATTTTACCGATTATATTCAATGAGTCTATCTCACTCTGACACACACCATATGACCCTCAATATTACAACAGCTTTTTGAAGTTGTAATAGGTGCTTGTTTGAACACTTTGAGCCTGGATTAATGATCTATCAGATCTGAGCTGCCCCTTTTAATTTACTCAGTCTTGGCCAATCTCAGACGTCGCATATAAAAATATAAACACGCAGTTCTTCTCTGATAATCTGAAAACATGAGTCGGAATATCTTTTAATTGTCTCCTGGTTATCAGCAATAAATAAGTCACTGATGTGCCACGGAACAAAACCTATTCTACTAAAAGAAATACAATAATAAACACATCAGAGTCTTATCAGAGCAGACAAGTGACTGAACTGCACGCCAGCTATTCACAGAAACATTACTTAGATGGAAAACATCCAAAGAGCCAATCTAATCCCTTGCTTGTAATAATGTCACTGATAAAACCTAACCAAAGAAAAGTCTGAAAACACCCAAGATGCTCATGTCACTGCCTTACTTCTGCAGATCAGCAATCCTGACATTATCCTCAAAGATACCTTCGTTAACATGTAAACTCATTCTCCCTCCAGTGATAGCAAGCTAAGGCTCACAAAGCAAAGCAGTCCTAAGTCACAATTAGGGATTGGCATTCTATTAAACTGTCTAAATCGATTATCAGGAATATTAACGATCGTTTATCGATTAATCATTAATATTTCTATATTAAAATTCCATATTTATAACCTATATCTAAATGCAGCGACACTCGAAAAATTTTACTGTGGTTCCTTAATGAGGTTAATAACAAGATGAACGACTCTTATGGCAAATAGATTCATTAACTAGCTACACTGGAAAATATGCCCCTACATACAACTTCAGCACCAGTATAATGATGCATTTGATTAATCGGTTAAAGAATAATGTAATCAATTAAAATCTTAATGATCGATTAATCAGTCGTCATCCTTAGTCACAATGTTCACTTGAGTGATTCTCACTTCTGGCTGTGAAACAGCACAAAGCATCAAAACCTGCATCTTGTTCTTCTAAACCAAAAGAAGACAGCACCGTGGCTCTCTGGGCAACATTAGCGTATGGGGATGTAATTTCTTTCTGATGACATCCCATAAAGCTCCCGCACCAAGACTGAGCATCAAGACTCACAAAGTAAGATTTTAACCAGAACTTATGATAAAGCTTCATGCGTGCCTTTGCAATAACAATTAGTGAGTCTGTGGACGGATGAACAGTTTGGGATTTTGCTGTAATCTGTTAAAGTTTTATGCAAAGCAACTAATTCTGATCACAGGTCTACAAATACCTATCCTGGGAGGCACAACTCACCATCCGTGCATTTGGAAAAGGCTTGCTCCGAGGAGCAAACTGAAGAGGTTTGTTCATTCTAAGTCGAAGCAGCTCTAACACATACACACAGACACACACACACACACACACTTGGGCTCTGGGTTTGATTTGTGCGTTTGCTCATAATTGCAGCTCGGATGAAGATCTGGTCATATTTTTCAAGCAAACTGAATCAGAACTGCAAAAGGTATTCTTGCCAGCATCCACACAGGACTCGTTATTGTTTGCCAGCATCTATGTTTTATCAGGATTTGGGAAAAGGAGGGGGAAAAAAGAGACACCAAAACAACTTGGCGGTATCTTCTGTCGGCATCCGCCATCGGCACCTGGGGCGAGGGATAACCTTCTAAATGAGATAAGTGTTTCATCAGTCCACCAGAGTGAGAAGGGAGGAGTATGTGACAGCAGCAGAAGTTGGCAAAGCGTCTGGGTCGTTATCGCTTTGTCAGCAGGCAGGATCAGTGGATCTAAAATGTTCCGCATCTTTCAGAAGTGTGCAGCGATGTATGAAAATCGGCCCCGCTTTATTACCCTGCGCTGTATGCGCGAGTGTGTGCGCTTGATGAGACGAGTCATTAAATGCTATTGGGATGCAGACAGCGGCGCAGCGCTTCGATGGCAGAGTTCCTCCAGCTCATGAACTGCCTGACCTGATGTCTGCAGCATCAACCAATCAGTGTGATCGGAAGGTCGGGAGAACGGAACTGCCCGCGCAACCCCGCAAAGATTTATAAACAGCATATCACCGGTGCACAAGGTATTGGTGATTCATCTTACAGAGGAGAGATGTGCATGAAAGGGAAAAAAAACACATCAGTAGTCCAACAAAGTTCCACCTTCACTCTCCAACACAGGCAGCAGTAGGGAAAATTACATTTGCTATCATGTCTAATAATAAACTAGCTTGAAGAGTGTTATAAAGGCCAGTTGTGCTTTTTATTTTCCGTGTCAGCCCTTGAAGGGAAGAAGATGAGCTACATCCAGCTCCATTAAATCCGTCATTTGAACCAAACTCTGCGGGAGTGATCTCAATATAGCAAGAGACCGAGAAACTCTACAGCATCCCTCTCCTCAGCATCCACTTCGTTCTCTTTTGGGCTTCGGTCCACCAGCGATGACATCATCAGTCTTCACCTGCTGCTTAACAGATGGTGCCTCATTACTGACCCCAGACAGGTTTAGAAGGCTGCATTGTAAATAAACTAATTAAGAGTGTTTTACATACAAGCACGCTCAGAAAGAACAACTTCCACCATTTTTCCTTGTTTCTGTCTTTCAAGATCTGATGGTAATTTTGGGGTTCGGAAGCAGCTTCCCCACAGCATATGAACTCTCTGCAGGGGGGCTTTTGGCATACAAACATGCCCGGGGTTACAAAGCTTACCTCCCCTGCACCAAAACCTTGAGTTTCTGCCTTCATCTGCAGCCAACGAGTTTGAATAAATTCTGGGAGTCTTTCAGCCTTTAAGTCATTTTGACAGCAGTGTGCAGAAACAGCGGTGGTATCGTGTTAAAATGGCTCAGAGCTGAACTACTTTACGTGTGATCTTGCACGCATTTCTTCCCACAAAAGCAGGCAGCACAAAGGGGAAGTGTTAGGGTGAGTCCTCGTATCAGAGAACAACATCTTTGGAGGTGTGTCAACAAGCAGATTCTACTCAGACAATTTCATTTCTTTGCAAGTCAGCTTGCTTGTTGCATTAAGATGCTTTGAAGCTTTGTCCACCAGTGGGATACTACTCAATCCACTTATATACACCCCAGCTAACTGAGGCAAGCAACCTTGGATTTAGCCCCCCTGTCACGCCTCTGCACACTGATGATAGATGAAGGCCGGAGTGATGAATCTGTCCTCCACCCAACCTGTCCTTAATCACCAATTTAAGGACCAGCTTCATTTGGCTTTTAGATAAATAAGGTCTGGAGTGACAGAAGCAGAGCCTGCTGCCTGCAGCGTGCCCATAGGTGCATTTTCATTTTAAAAAATGCTCAAAATTCTAAAAGCTAAAAAAATAAAAAAATAAAAAAATCAGTCAGATGTTGAAAGAAGTGACCTTCAAATATTTTCATCAATTTTCAATGAAAAACTGTTAATATAAGCTGTGTTGCCATTTTTTTACTTCATAAGTAAAAGAAGAAGTGGAGCTTCATCACATGTGACACTCATGTTTAAGCTGATTGACCTCTCAAGGATAGAGGAACAAAGAGTTGATTAGATACATAGTTTGCTCTACTGCCCCCTGCTGGCAAAGCCACACACGCAACAACTCAAACGACAATGATATGGAACCACTTTTGAGAATTTATTTTATTTTATTTTTTAAATGGAACTACTCCACAAGTAACAGAGCTGCAGCACCCTCTCACTTTTTAACATAATAACTGGAGATATGAGAATTCTATTATATATAAAGTCATACTAAAAAGGGAGCATTAATTAATATGTTTTTATAAACCTCAAGGAGGTGGCATGAATATTGCATCTTATTTTTATATAATGCAACCCCAGAAGTGTGACTTGCACCTCAATACACAACATTCATTTATGATATGAAGACAGACAGCTGAACATGTCTGAAAGCACAGTAGGACTTTGTACTCTATAAGGGTACACAGTAAAGTAGACACTAAACCATGTATGCATGCATAGTTGAAGACAACTGGCAGCTGTTACAGGATTTTCTCAAATTACTTTAATATAAAGTCGTTTGTTTCCAACCCCTGCAGGAAATGATGAATTATTAGGATTCGTGTTGTGCAAAGCAGTAAAGCAGCACGACTGATTTCTACAGAACACGAACACTGGCAGATTCTGGTGAGTCACTTTAACGGCTGAGTTGTGTCAGTTCACTCCACACACAGACGACTACCTCGAGGTAAAAAGCCTACGCCCCTTTCTCAGTAAAGCCATCATCACTCCTGCTGAAATCGTGCAGCTTCATGTGTGCTTCTTTGTTGTTGATCGTTCACATTCTTACTGGTCTCACCAGAACGTTTGCATCTTCCACAGCCCAGTCAGGCTCCAGAGCTGTTGCTCAGCCGCCAATGATGCAGCTGCAAGAGGAGCAGCAAGCTGTTGCTATTTGCTGGGAGAAAAAGTAGTACCTAATTTTTAAAGGCAAAACTCTGTGTTTACATGCAACTGATTAACTCCAACTCCTCCTTTTGTGCTCAAGGGTAATGTGGACTGTTACAGTGTCAGACTGGAAATGCTGTACTCCGTGACGGCTGCAGCGAGCAGAGAGAGGAGAGAGGCGCTGAATGGGCGAGCTCCTCGGGACAGACGCCATCTCTGTGAAAGAAAGCTGCACAGCAAATTAAACCGTGACTATTAGGCCCAAAAATGATCCACTTCACCCCAGGTTAGGAGGAGAGAGACGGATGGAAAGATGGAGCGAGGTGTGCAGGAGAGCAAACTGCATTTTCACAGTCGGTCTTTTGAAGTGATAAGTGTGAAGCCAAAATCCCATTTCTCCCGGCTGGCCCACACACCAACCTTCACTTTTTTTTATACTTTTCTGTCTCCCCCCACTGCTGTGCGAAACATATTTCACTATTCCCCCTCCTCTTCCACATTTCAGCTGCACTTCCACCACCTCACAGTTGACTCAAAGCTCCTTCCAATCACCGCTGCAGACTCGCCCCGCCCTGTCAATATTTGTCTGGTCAGCCCTCCGTCTGCTTTAGGCAAATATCTTTGGTAAAGAGCAGCATTTCCACATGAAATGGGACTGAGATCAGGTCTCTAAGAGGGAGCAGATGGCGATACTTTCCTGATGACATCTTTTGGCTTTTAGTGCACTTCTCCACTGCTTGTTCCATCCCTCCCCTCTATCGTCACGCATGAAGCATAACAACGAGCTCAACACAAATTCCTCACAATTTAAAAGCTTGGGAGCAGTTTGCTCCATCGCAGCCTGGAGTCAAAACCAAAACACTGTGTGGAGGAAGCTGGAAGACGGACCAGGGACTCAAAAACAATAAAAGCATTGTTGCCATTTTGTGGTAAGTCACTAAGCGGTGATAACCTATTCCTTCTACTTGGATAAGCAAGCCCGTTTCGAATCTTTCCGAGTCATAAGAACCTATTCAGGGTTTAAAATCAGGGGAAAATACATCAATCAACTTCTAAGATATCAAATATCTCCGGGAAAAGAGCAGCGAGAACATTTATAAACCAAAATCCTTTACATTTGCCTCCTCCTCTGCGTGAGGTGTTTGTACAGAGTAATCCAGCTCCCCGGGGGATCAGCAGCAGGATTTAGACTCAAGTGATCAACAGATCCCCTTCCATCAACCACTGAGATGATTCTGCGAACACCAGGACCTGACATGACACCTTTGTTCATCATAGCGTTGCGGTATGTGCTTTTAGTCATCATGTTTCCTTTACTTTCTAAACGCAAAAGTCACATGCAGAAAATCTGAATCCAAGAGAGAAATCCTCCTTTCCCCTTCTTCCTGCAGGTACATAGAAGACTATCTGTTGTCCCTCGATGAGTCCCATTTCTGTCGAAGCACTAAGTATTTCAGAATCTTGTAAAATGTGTATTATGACTATAAAAAGATAAAGAAATGTAGTGTGCGTTCATCTTTCCCCCGTTTTCCCACCTAATCGTTCAGCACAGTTGGTTGTAAATGTGCTCGACTGATATCTTCTGCTCGTGCAACTGCTGGAGCAGATTTATGATGTGATAGTGACTACAGAGTGAGGATGTCCTCGCATATAAATAAGCCCCGACTGTATTTCCAAGAAGCGACGCCTCAACAAACGGTTCAGAACATCCCCGTAAATAAAATGATTGAGTTAAGCAATGTGCAATTCTGCATCTATGACCCAAAAAAACATAAGAACCTTAAACTGGATAAATCCAGGCTAGAGGCAGATCTGTTCCATGCAAACTCGTCCATATATCCCCTTCTGGCTCCTAATACTTGTCTCGAGATTTTCATGATGTAGACATAGCAGTGAATCTATTAGCAAGCCAGAGTGAGGCCACGGCCCTGAAAGTCTGCTCCTACATGTGAGTAGCATGATTGCTATCACCCCGGTAGCGTGACCCGAGGCGAAGGATAATGGCGCCGCCACCAGCATCATCCAGCCTGCACTCACGGTGCCGCGAGGGCAAACAAACACATCAATCAAAATGACAGAGGACTGACATCAAATATCCACAGGTTCTGCTACCAAAAGGATTCATCTTGATTTGATTCCTTCCACTTTTCAAATAGTCTGATCTCTGCAACACCGCACACCTGCACAGGGTGGTATCAGCCTTTTCAGAACTGTGACACTCAATGCGGCGAAGCTGGATACCGAGCGACTTGTGCAGCTTTTAACGGCTCTGCCAGACGGAGAGCGACAGCACGTCACACTCTCTTTTCTCATCCTGCCTGCAGTCCTGCCAGTCGTTTGTTTCTACAGCAACAACAGGCTCCTCTCTGCTTTCCGTGCATGCCATTTTCACTACAGCAAATAATAATTGTGCTCTCCTTCACCTTATCTTTTTATTCCCTCATCTGGCCCCTCTGTGTGTTTACTCAGTGAGGTCGACCTGCGCTGATACTCTCCTCTTAGCTGATGGAGGTGAATGATGTCAATGCCAGGCTGCAGTCCTCTGCACTCAGAAAAACTCATCAGGGGAACACACTCCTGCTATCCTGAACCACTCACACTAAGGAGGGAGAAGATGAGGACGGTGCACACAATTTCATGGATTCAAGAGCAGCTTATGACCAGCCTTACATGTCAGCATGTCTCCCTGTCGGCCATTTCTGATGATTTTCTCTTGTGTGACCAAGAAAGTGTTCAGTTCAAAGGACCAAAGAGTGGACTGACCCTAAACAACACAGCAGCTCTGTTACAAAACCGCAATAAGTAAAAACCTTCAATTACTATGAGTAAAATAAATTGGTTAATATATTTTCTGTTGTGATATCAACTTTTTTTCCAGGTCTAAACTTTGTCTAGGCAACAAACATTTGATATTTTACTCTTCCAATGTTCACAGTTTATGAATGCTGTCGGCCTTTTCATCGTTACCTGATTCACGCAAATCATAAAATGAGAAAAGCCACAGTTCTGTTTGTTAAATATGCTTGCAGCTCAGCCGAGTCTTTACCTTACATTACAAAAACAATAGCTGAGGTATTTCTAGTGAACTGTAAAAGAATTCTGCAATGAACAGAGATTAAGACCCAATCAGTGCAAGTTCTCCTGAACATGATTTGAATATTTTGGGGCAATATTGTGAATCATTTAATGTTTTGTGTGACTGCCAGGTTCTGGATGATTATCTGCAATTTCATCATCACATTTGTCATTCAGCAAAATGCACACTTAAGGATATGTCAAAGTAATAAGAAACTATTGAAGAAGTATTCTGAAAACACAGCCTTTTGAGCTGCAGTGTTTCCATTTTTCAAAATAGCAAGAATGTCAATGACATGAAGGGTTTCCTGAAGCATTTTGTCACGGCGACATGCGCAAACTTGTATCAATATGCTTGTAATCTTAATATCTTAATATGTTCCTTATGTGCTTATATCATAATGTGCTCAGATCAGACTGACTCTGAACAAACCAGCCTCCATGCTTTATCTAGATTGTCTGGTAAAAATCAAACGCAGTTAAAGTTTTCAGTTTTTGGTGCATCCTTTTCCACTACACAGGCTAATACGGGTTAATCTATTAGAACAAAGTTAAATTTATGTAGTTTTGTACAAAAAAAAATATGATAATGTGCAGGACTTTAACCCTTAGGGATCTATAATCATACTAGTGTGACAAGATCTCAAACGGAGAACTGACTGTACAAATTTAATGGCACAAAAATATTTATTGTGCATAAGCATTTATTTTTTCATTTTACCATTTAAAAAAAAGAGTGGTTGAATCAGCTGATACGGCTGGATTTTTTTAAGTTGGCTATCGAAATCTTTTCTTTAACGTGGTATAAACTAACAAAATTTGTTTGTGGTAAAAATGTCTCCTGACAATAATTCTCTGTAGGAAAGCCTGATATTCCCCATTTAAAGTTTACCATATCTGTGAGGAGAGTGCATGTGTGGGATTAGCAGCAGAGTTGAAGTTATAGGCTGCATCCATGTAAAATCTTCTCTGCCAAAGCCAAACCACTTATTCTGCTGCTGGCTCTTGTTTTGTGTTGCTTATTAGACTGGGTGATGGAAGTTTGAAGAAACACGACATATTGGCAGTTTACAATTTATTCATTTATGGCGGACCTCCAAACAGTCCTATGAGACTGGAGATTGGCCACGTGAAGCCTGTTCTGGATTGTTTGGCTAGAAAACCGTCTGCCATAACGTTCAGCAAACCTTGACTGCAAATCTCTAAAAGCAAAGTGCTGCCAGGCTACGGAAAGAGTCGTCTTTTGGCATCATCTTCTTGGACACCCCCTTTGCAGCCTGTGTATAGCATCCTCCATTACATGGTCTTCTAACAGAGATAAAATTAGGGCTCACTTCACAACATTTATTGCTAAAACATGTTGTTGCAACAAAGAAAGCCACCAAACCCAAATTTCCTTCCTTCTTGCAAAATAAAGCAAAATAAAAAGTTCAGGCGTCTTCGGGTTGACTGTTGCCATGCAGGAAACTGGAGAAATGAAAAATAAATCAGTCAGGGAGGGTTTCCAGTGACGTTTGGGATTATAATAAGTACTCTGCATCCCTATAATGTTGCTGAACAAAAAGTAGATTATAGATTCATTTTGAAGTTCAAAGAAATGTCCGGGACCAAAAAGGCCTTATCATAAACATTGATACGCTTTAATACAAGTGAACTGCTTCAGTTTAAAATGCGATGTGCAATCACAAGAGACCACATAATTGTTTGATTGACGTGATAATCCCAGCATTGTGTCCGTATCAGCAGCTGGAGTGCATGTCTTCCCCAGACAGACCGACAGCGCTGAGGAGGAGTTCACATTATGGTCACAGAAGTGAGGCTACAAGCAGAGATTAACCACGCTCAAGTAATCTTCAACTGGATAACGCTGCGAGAGGATGATGGAGGGCAGAGAAGAAGAGGAGTTTGGAAAGGGCAGAAACTTGGAGAAAGATCAAGACACCGAGGGAGACTTGAACTGGGGAAAAAATTAAATGCACGCTTACAGTAAGAGATTTAGTGTGCTTTTGTGCCTGCAGGAGCTTATAAATAAAACCCCCTCTATTCCTCTACACAATTCCAAATCTCATAATCTTATCTTACCAAGACATGCCTAATATACACACCATTCAATGCACAAATGTCTTCAGTGTCTGTGCTCACTGCACAGCAGCTAGCCTGTGGAAAGGGACGGCGGTTTGAGTTTACTCCTTACCAACCGGAGACATCAAGTGATCAGTGTGTGAAATGAGTTACGAAACATGCTGCAGTGTGTAAAGCGTCTGATGAAGTCAGGTACTGCAGGAGAGAGATCCGAGTCACAAGAGTCTAGTTAGCATGTCACAAGCCATTAATTGGCATCCTAGCATAACCACAGCGATGCTCTCTAGTAACCTAAGGAGCGACGGAAAAGGCTGCAGTGCCTCAACGAGGAGAGAGGACAGAGATTCAAGGCTACCATGCTTCATCTCTGTTTTCATTTGTGTCTTTTTGGTCCCGGTGGACATCCGCAGTCACTGCTTCAGGAGTGACATTTGAAACCTGGGAAACAAATTCACTGAAAACTAAACTGGCTCCGTTTTTGAGTTTCGGCCTCTGTCTGTTCTGCTACGGTGTTGAAAAGGTTGAACAGCTTCCTGCAGGTTGTGGGAGCTCAGTAGTTATACCTGCGTCTGATTACGTTACACATCAGCCGGTGTAAAGGCAGTTGGACCGGGAAGGATTTCAAGAGTATGTTTTTTCTACCGAGAGATCTCTCTTTATACTCAGCAACATTACGATGTCTGCCAGCATCTACAAAAGCAAAGACTGTAATCATGTGCTGTCAGCCCTTACAAAGTCTATTTTCTGTCTTTTTTGGGTCAGCTGCTCTGTGTCTATGTCAAAGTTAATGCAGTGCCGTATCACAGCTTCCAAAAGGCGAGTAAAGGAACTTGTGGAGCCATCAAAAAGGCTTAAGAAATTACTTTACTCCAGTGAAGCAAAGTACATCCTCGCAGCAGCCAAGGCCCTCAAAGGCCTTGCTGTCATGTCATCTGTTCCACATTTAATTACATTTTTAGTACTTCACCATCAAGTGGCTCAGTGCAGCCGGGGCCCCTGAGAGACTCATGCAAATCCAGCACAGACGGGCAGACTAACAACACCAGCTGCTGGTATGTGTGTGTGTGTGTACCTGCATTCTGCCTGCACGTCCTCAAAATGTGTCTCCAGGAAGACAGACTCAAATAGGCCGACAAAAGCCAGAGGAATAACAGCCATAGCTTTAGGGACAACAGTGAAGACAGCGAACAGGAAATCTCACAAGGTGGTGGCAAATTGACCCAACTAGTCAGAGGCAGGCAGGGAAAAATAAAGTGATAATAGCTGAACAGTGAGCATTTGCTGTATTTTTTCAGTTACCAATCATTGCATAAAAATACTTTGGAGTTTTTTTTGCTTTATTAGGGGACAAAATATGCAAGGTGTAGTATTTTGGGGGGCTGTGATGAGACTCAGAGAGTGATTTACTTCTACATATTTATGTCCTTCCTGTAAAACAGAAGTAAAGCTCAGGCCCTCGTTGTAAACTCCAACCAGGGTGAAGGTATGTTAAAAACTACCCATTCAGTGGCGTCATACAGATAAAGTACCAGCGGCTTTTGAATGGACGTGCCAGATTGTAAACCAGTTTTCACATAAGAATATGCATTAAGCTTCCCTCAGTTGACATGGCAACAGGAGATGTGAGTAATCTTTTTATTTTTATTTTTTACATGTCTGCTCATAAATGCCTAGTTCCTCCCCGACCACACTCAAGTTCACTGCTGAATAATCCAACACAAAAGCACCTCTCAATGAGATCCATATGGGGCTCTGGTTGAAGGATAACCTTTAAAATACATTCTACTTGATTCAAAATCACCACAAAGCCTCCCATCAACATTTTAATGATCATTTTAAAAATGATAAGACAGATGACATTTTCTATCAAGAATACAACAAGACTACTTCTTTTATTAAAACATCTTATATAGTTTCATTGGGACTCTAATGGTAAACCAATGACAAAGTGCTTATGAATATTTCTGCAAACAGCAAACCTGATGTTTGATGTCAAAACGAAGTTAGTCGTGGCCCTGTGGGAGGTTAACCAGCGTTGGAAGAACCAAAACATCCTCTGTACATTTGTGTTTAATCCTCATTCAGCCAGAATGTGGAATATACAGACTTAAGATAAGGTTTGTGAAGAGTTGTTGTTTTTTTCTGTAAGAGAAAAAAATTTAAAGTCTGTGAGTTTGCTGACACATAACATTCATAATCTTACAAAAACTGCCAGCAGAATGCAGAGAACCCCATTCTTGCTAAGCGTTATCTTCTCTCTCCAGATTCTGCTTTGTGCACAGGGCGGGGCACCTCGCAACATCTGCACCAAAACAAAAATAGATTTGTGAATGCTCGTGTGCATGAGGAAAGTTATGTCTGGTGAACGACAGCGTCTACTGGATTAACATGTTTGCAAACTGTGTGTAATGGAGACATAATTTAAGCACTTGTGTCAGCCACATATTCACCTTTAGAGAGAAAACGTTACCAATCGCATCCTCTAGTTATCCCAAACTACATGTAGCTTCATGCAACCGCACCAAGTTTAGTCCTCTTCCTGTTAATTCAGCATTTCATGCTAGTTTTTCCAAGCCCAAAGGCATTGTGGGTAATTATCATGGTACTTCCATTTGTGTGCCCCTGGGCACAGCAATCTGCAGGGCAGTGATTTGTACAGTTTTGATCCAGCAAATGTTTGGATAATGTTTCTTCGCCTCTGAGCTGAGAAATACATTTTAAATACTTTTACACAGGTTTGTGGGATCTAATGATGCAGCATTTGTGTGAGGACATTGAACAGCAGCAGACAGGATTGCCATCTCATCTGAACCCCCCCAACTGTGCCAAATGGTGGAATATTTCAGGAACATACAAAACTTATGCTGCCATGACAGAAGTGTTTCATTAATCTGCATTGACAGACACATTAAACAATCCCCCTCTAGCATGGGGGCTGTTTTTAACGCTTTTACTATGGCAGTGAAGTTTTGATCTGAGTCTCTACAAAGCTCAGTGATGCTCCATCAGTGGCCAGCAGCACCGCCGTTTTATCAGACCTCCAAATATCAGAGGACAACCAGGCAGTCCTCTCTGCCCTTGACTCTGACACACACTTAGTGAGGGACAAAGCCTCTAGAGCTCGCCCTGCCTTCATAAAATATACATGCAGGTATCATGTATCACTTGACAAAGTGAGCTTGCATGCATAGAGATACATCGCTAAATGTACGACAAGCGTTTACGAGTTCTAGTTTTCATGTTAATATGAGAGTCTCTAAAAAGAAACCCAGCAGCTGCATCCTCTGCAGCTGGTGCGTCAGTTCACGAACTGCCTGTAAATGTAAATGTCGACACTTACAGTAAAACACACCAAGTGACACTCAGGGTTAAAAACACTGAATAATATACAAACACAAACGGCTCAATATACATTTCCTCCTAACCAGACGTGGAAATCTCAAATGGCAAAGTGCGGGTAATTTTCCTCTCTCCCTACCTTTCAGCCCGCACCAGAGCTGTGTTTATTGTCAATTCATGCATAATCCATTTCCTGCATGCCTTATCAAGAACCCCAGACTCAAATAAATCTAACCGTATTATTCGCATTCCCTAAAAACTGTCAAACTTTTCCAGTCGTTCTCCAAGAAATGAAACTTTTCCCCTCCGAGCCATTTGAGGCTCTCTCTTTAAATATATTCTTCAAAACTCAATTTACCTTCCCCAAACATGAGATCCGAAGTGCAGGGGCCACAGTGCATGGACAAAGAGTCCCCCCACCCTCCCCGAGGAAGACGAATGAACTTGAGAGGAGTGAAGGAGAGGGCCGAGCAACAGTTAAAGATGTGTTGCTCTTTAAAAGTGCAGCTGACTAAGTCTGAATTATAAGCAGAAGAAAGTCCCCCCCCACCCCCTCTCCCCTCTCCCTTGAGGCGTTAAAAGACCAGTTATGTTGTCTAAGAGGGCCAGATGGGCCTGAGTTCTGTGACTAAACTCTTGGCGCGCACACACCTCCGGGACCCTCAAGCTGATCAGCATTCAAAGTATACGCTTGCCGTTTTCTCCTCTCTAGCTCTCGCTTTCTCCTCTCCCCACTCTGCTGATGGGTCCACAGGGAAGCCGGGAATCGCTGCTGTTTACCCAATTATTCCTTGTGGGGGAATGGGAAAAAGAAGGAGGCTCAAGCAGCAGGACAGACAGAAGGAGAGAGTGATACCAAGCAGAGACGCGTGGTTGGACCTTTTCTCTGCTGGCAAATATGGCAGCTGGGAGACCGTGCAGCCTCCAGACACTGCAAAGCTCACAGTTTCACTTTTTATTCCCCAGCAGACTGAGGTAACTTTCCTCTTGCTGCGGTCAGACTTTAAACCCCATAATCTTGTGAACCAAGCACTGTAACCAAGCTGCACAAACTCACTCATTCATTCAGCAGCAAGCTATGAAACTGGTTTGTGTTTGGCTTTTTTTAATGCCTCTGCAATGACACACTTACCACAAAAAACATCATCATGGTACGCATGCATTTTCTAAAAGATTTGTCAATATTTAGACTGAATCGAACTCCCAATCAATCTGATCAAACATATAAAACACAAACAGTTTAACTTAGTTTTTCTTCTCTATATTCTGTTGTTAATGGACCTAAGTGCTCGGGGTAGGTTTCAACCGACAGCAGCGTTACTCGCTCTGGTCCTACCAGAGCCGCAGTCCCACCACAAATCCAACAAATCATAGAAAAAGATTCATAATTAAACTGATGCAATCACAGTCAGCTTAAACTAATCTTTGATTTCTGAGAACCTGGGTCAGATGTGTTTCCCCTGGGTCAACACATCTGAATCAAATGACCTGGATCTACCTGGATTGCGGCTCTCATAGTTACCATGACCATCCCATCAAAGTTGTCTCAGTAGGAATGTGACTCATGGCTGTGGTCAGTCATCAGACAGACTACTGTAAGCAGCACATTATGTAGCATTCAGCAGATAAAAACGGAAGCAACGTTTGTGGCAACTGACAGTGGACAGTGCAACTGTCCACTGTCAGCTGGACAGTCCCAGGCTTGTGACTGATTTGATGAAATTAAGTCAGAAATGGAGAAACAAAACAGTTTATTACCAAAGATGTCACCAGGTTTTAAGGGCGTCCATTTTGGATTTTAGTTGGCATTGATTTTTTTTAACATGGCACAGTTTGTAACTTGCTCATCTATAAAGAGCCAAGTTACCATCATGGACTGGACAGAGGCATAGCAAAGGCCAATCAGATTTCAGCAAGGGCTGGTGTACCTCTGGACCCCACCTTCATCCATCCATGTTCCTTTTCCTTAACGCCATCTTTGCTTTCATTTATAGTAGACACACAGACACATCCTTTAGTCTGATCCGTTATATTAGTAAGACACCCAAGATCACAAATAGATACACAGCCGGGATCAATATTCTCCACTTCAACTAATAAATATAAATTTATGCCAACTGATGCATCAGGAACCAGATTTCATGTAATTTCTGATTACATCTATTTAACTGGAACTAGAGATGTTCCGATACCATTTTTCACTCCCGATACTTGTGCTATGGGTATCGGCCGATATCAAATACCAACCCACTATATTATACTACAAATGTCATTACAGCTGTATGACTGTGATTTGATTAGCATTGTGAAGGGGTCTGGCTCAGGTTAAACTCTTTGGAAAACATGAATGAATCGAGCAAACTGAAGCCATTTATCTTCAAATGCAGTCTTGCTGCTGGGAGAAACCAGTGAGAAATTCTGCCACACCGCTGACATCATTACTATCGGCTGTTCAGTGCAACTGTTTTAAGAACAATGAAGAACTGTGTCAGAGCTAATAGAACCAAACAGTAAATAGATACTTATTTTTCGTAAATTACGTATGTAATAACATAACATAAAAACAAGATTCATAATGAAACTGACGTAATTACAGAGAGCTGAAGCTAATCTTTGATTTCTGCAAAAAAGTCAAATTCAGAGAATACACACTGAAAATCAGCAAATTACATCTATTTATTTGACATGGGTCTAATCCTGCTCTATCTAAACTGAATTGACAAGGATTTGGTTTTAATGAGCCTTGATTAGTTTTCAGATTGAAGTTTTTTCTATTGTAAGATCTGAAATCATCAACAAACAGCAAACCATCAAGCAGCTGAAATCCCAGGGAAGAAATCCTCCATGTGGGGTCACCTTTAAAATACAAAAGCAGATGACCTACAGGTTGTTGTATGCACAAATGGAAAAGCAGCCCAGTATCAAAATCAGGCTCATTAGATGACGACCATCAACAACAGAAATTATGTTTTTGTATGAGAAATGTTGTGAGTGGAGCTAAAATCGCCATCAGTGGCACTGAAAAATAAATTTGATCGATGACGGGACAAAAGAGAAAAAACTGCTCTGCCTACCATCCCTTAATTCTCCCGGGCTATTACTGTACATACACTTCCTTCCAGATCTAGCTGAAACCTAACCTTTCCGTCCCGCATCAGGTATTTTCCACGGAAAAGCTTTGTCTAAAATAAAATCACATTTTCAATTATACAAGAACAAAATGATAAAAATTTCCCCCACACCTTAAAAAAACTTCCTCCAACAGGTAAGACTGAACAACTTTTCATGGGCAAAGGAAGACATTCAAAAACAATAAACAATAGGATTATTTGTCAAGGAGTGGAGAAATTAAAAGAGAACTACTGACTGTCACTATTAAGTAGAACAACAGGGTACCAGCATGTGTATCATAGTTTACCATCATTACTGTGTGCAGCTTTTGAGCAAATGAAGATTATTGTTGGAAAATATGGTTAAAATACTTGAAAACCAAATATTTTCTGAACAAATTTGACTTGGTTGGAGTTGAAGCAAAACTGTTGACCTATAAGGAAAAATTACTTTCATCATGGTAATGTTAAAAAAAAAAAAACAATTCAAAACTCCTCAAAGTTCCTACAAAACCAGAGAGCCAAACTACTCTTTTAGTAACACAATCTCACACTCAAGCTGTTTGGAACCAGTGCAGATTCCAGGTTATGGACATAAAACCTGAGTGGAATTAAATGGGTTCAATATTCAGCATGTGGATTAAAGATGGTCAGAACTGAGAGCATTAAGAAACGCACATTCTTCAACCTTCCTGCTGCCTCCTTCCTCTCTACTAATCACTTTGCTCAGCTCATCTCCTTCACTAAAACATTTGTTCAGCAGCGTTTAAAACTCTACCAGGCTCATCTTGCCTATTAGCAGCCTTTGAAACCAAACTGCCGTTACAAACGAGCTGCAAGTCTGCCCCCACCACATTACATTCAACCAGTATGGCTTTTCCCTCCAAATATCTTCACATCACTGTGTCTTATACGCCAATGAATCCCTTGAAATAAAATCAAAAATCTGTATCTTGCAAGTCTTCATTTCTTCTTCTTGGATCTCCATTACTTAACTAAAAAATGCTTTGTGTTCTGCTTTTGTACATGAACTTAATTTGTGTTTTACTCTGAGGGTAGGTCTTATCACATACAAGCACTCTCATCATGTTATGCAACTTGAGATGCTTGAATTAATTTAGATACTGCACACATGCTCTTCATCTCGTCTGTTTTTATTGTTCAGCGTGTGTTACCCTTGCTGCGTCTTTAATGCGTCTGAGATGTTTAAGCATGAATGGAGCAGAATAATCCCAGATAAAATGTTTGGCTGTGCCTCCAGCTGACCCAGTTCGCCGTTTTAACTCCACACATACCTGCTTGTCCTTGTCCTTGGCTTTCCCGCTGCCCGATACCCGTGATGAGGTGACATCACGAGGGATGACAGAGATTTGGTGCAGTGGCATGTTCATCCCAGCGGAGCCTACCAGGGGTCACTTACACACACACTTCCTGTTTCGCTCCCAGAGCAAAGGGCATGATGGTCCCAGCTGTGACTCCTTGCTCACACCACCCTGCAGAGGACAAGAGTTACATGGGTTAGTCATGAAAATATGTTCCATCAACACATGAAACCAGAGGCGCAGTTATGAAGCAACAAAGCTGCATTTTGAAAACTCTGACGTGTTTTCAGCGAGAATTAGTGAGAAAGATCGTTTGGTTGTTACACCATTAAGCTGAATTCATGTTTTCTGTGAACATTTATTTCTTTTTTCACTCAGTTGTGTTTTAATGTCTTGGCAAAGTTTAAAGGATAAGTTTGGGGGTTTTTTTCAACCTGGATCTAATTTTTAGCATTTTAGCATTCTATTTTTTAGGGATTGGACCAGCGATTCATAACAAAACATTGGTGAGATGAAGGAGTTTTATGGCAGAAATGCGGTATTTACTGTAGAGGTTGCGTGAGCTGGCACGTTCACTCCCATTATATTGGATGTACGCTGATCGCGAGCGGATCTAAATATCTCCCAAAGGAGGTCACCCACACCAAAACTGTGTGGGTGAGTAAAGGATTGTATTTCATGCTAGAAAATACATCCAGGTTGAAAAAAAATCTAACTTATCCTTCCTTTACTTTGCTGAAAATCCTATGAGAACCTTACAGCAGAAAGCTGATGAATTTACTGGTTTCTGACCCACGGTACAAACTTAAAGGACATTTAACTGTACGGAAACTGACAGGTGAAATTGTCTCCTGAGATTTTTTCACAGAAGAGCAAAGATTTCCAGGATGTAATAAATCACCAAAGAGATGATCCCTGTCACTACAGAGGTGTGAAGGAATACCCCCCCCCCCCCAAATACTTTGAACTGAAGCTCTTATTTGATGAAAGAGCGGTCCTCCTGAGTTACACAAGAGCTTTTACAAATGGGTGGTTTTGACTTGAGTTAATGCAGCCATCTGTACTAACACTGACAGCAATTAAGGTTTAGCTCCTTATCGTCACTAAGTGCGCATGCGTGTCTGCACGCCGGCCCGACTGCCAAGCAAACCCTAAAACTCCACGTTATGACACAAAATGACAGGATTAAGGAACCAAAAAGCCAGCAGACAGATGGGAGGTCAGTATAACAGCAGTAGTCAGAAACCAGTGCTGATGGCAGCGGGGGAAAGAGTTGGCGTGGGCTTCGGACTGAGGATGCCATGCGGGTTCAGTGAGGAATCAGATGGGCACAGCCAGAGTCGTCACTTTGGTTCATCGCTGCTCCGTCTCCCATAACTTTTCATCAAGATAAAAGAGGCGATCGCGCTCATGTGCACTCACAAACAGCAGACTATAAGCCTCTTAACACACAGTCAGAGTCCTATCGTGTGTTAATTAAAAACACAGAGCGCACCTCGGTGCCCACTGGTGCGTTTCCTCAACAAGCCGACAAGCTGCAGACCTGAACGTGGAGATGAAGTCGAGGGTGAACAAGTGAGATGAGCCTCACAGCATTAAAAACTCATTTAAGTCAGATAATTAGCACTTGTATACAGCAGTCATAATTGCAGTGAAGCTCGATGGAGGGCGAGGACGTCGGATTCATTTCACCGGTGGGCGGAGTAAAAGTCAAACATGTTATTTGGGAGAGACTCGGCTGAGGTCTGAGCTATATTAGCATTTTACAACGTACAAATTTGGCTTCCATGTTTACTTTCTCTGCTAACAGCAAAACAAATAAAATCTATCATTTAGTTTAACGCAACATACTGCTCAAAATAAACAGCAATCACCTTTTGTATGAAAACTTTCATCAAAAATTTCTAAAGCACCTGTGGGTTAATCCATCTTTTTTGGTATTTCTCTTCATTTCTATTTTAATTCCTGCATTTCCCCTGCCTATTTTGATTGCACAGCACTTTTGGTCAGCTGTTGTTTTTAGTTGGTAAGAAATGAAACGGTGTGGTATGTTTTGTTAATGTGACTCCTGTCCATGTTTAAATGCGGTTTCATTAACAAAATCTTCATGGCCACCATTTCTTTTCTTTTTTTTTTCTTTTTTTGGCACCAAGTCTTTTTTATTTATACTTGTACATTCAGAGAGTGCAAAATACATAAATTCAAAAGTATATATGATCAAAAATAGTACAAATGCAAACAACAACCCCCCGCTCTAACACAGCCCCATTGCTAAAACAAAATGACTATACCTTTTGACAACCTTGTAATAACTGAGTTGTATGTAATCACTCGCATTACACGCATAGTGCAGGTCTGCAGGATTAGTCATATAGAGCGCCAGTGTTAATAATATCTTACTTCTGTATATAACTTAAAAAGGGTTTCCATGTAGCATAACATTTTTTAATAATTCCCCTTGTAGAGTAGCATATCTTTCAGTATCGAATGATGCAAAAGATCATTGATCCACATCTGGAAAGTTTGGGAAGGTTTCTCCTTCTAATTAAGAAGTATTAATCGCCGAGCTAGAAGAGATGCAAAAGCTAACATATTCTGTTCTTGGTGATTAAGGTGAGTGTCTTGTGGAGTTATTCCAAATACGGCAGTGATAGCAGAGGGATCAGAAGGTATTTGTAAAACATCAGAAAAAGTTTTAAATAAGGACAGCCAGAAATGGTCTAGTTTTAAACAGCACCAGAACATGTGTGAGAGGGTGGCTGCTGCCTGCCACGCTCACCATTTTAACATGTTTAGTTGTTGCTGATGTCAGGGGTCTTAGTAAAATGCTTTCTTGGTTCCTATTTTGTGAGTAATCTCCAAACAACTCTAAGACATTTTCAGAAAATTGAGTTTATACAGCAAGGTCAACTCAATACCAGAGTGAAGGAATATTGTGCTCAGAAAAAAAAGCACTCTGAAAACGGACATTATCTTGAACTACAGGTTCACATAGCAGCTTAGGGGGAAAAACATATGTTTGAAGACAGGAAGGTCGCTGCAGAACAGAATAGAATTTGGGGAAGTGCACTAAAAAGATCGCAGTACAAACTTTGATCCAATATTGAGATAAGGACGGTGGTGTTGGTGCAATCCGAGCTCATTTTTAAAAAACGCCATGCACATCTTGGTTCCTTCAAAAGCTTCACTGTGAACTGATCTGCAAAGCAGAAGCCATTAAGAACATCTAGGATGTTTTTTTATCCTCTCACTAATCTCTCTGGTTTGTCCGTGGAAGAACAATAAAATAATCTATCTGCATTATCAGGCAATCATGCGTCTGCGCTAGAGAAGTCACTGAGTTGGGCAGAGAGGACTCCAAGTCATACTGTGCATGTGTGTGTGTGGCTAATGAGTTACAGTAAATGAGTGTAGGTCGGCGACAAATTTAGAGCCCGAGGGAACCATCACATGGAAGCGTCGTTAAAACTCCGGCTGCATTTCAGTCACTAATTCTTGCTTTAATTACAAAGTGCTTTTTCCCCTCTGCATGCGACACCCTGGTGTCTGATGTGGCACAAACAGTGATGGACAGAATAAATCATGAGTCATACGGTCTCCTGCAGAGGGATTGATGAACTTACATCCACAGCTTGACCACACAAATGTTTACTATTGCACCAAAAAGCTCATTACTACACATTTCATAAAAATAACAACTGCAGTAATTCCTCCCCCGCCCCGCCCCCACCCTCCGTTTCACTTTTAATTGGCATTGCGTTTCCAGCCCTGGGTCTTTGTAGGACTGCTTAGGTTGCACTAATGGGGAGAGAGACAGGCTTGACAGACAGAATTATGTTTTGCCACATATATTTGTGTATAAACATCTAATTTAGCGCTTTGGTGTGAATATTTCTAAGATTAATGGAGCTAAACTCATTCTGTCAATCAAGCTGTCAGAATGTCCCCCGGACGTGAGATCAAGCAATTTTCAGTAATGTATGAGCGAGTGTGTGTCCTCCAGGCTGCCTGCCAGTCAGAGTTCACTGCTACAATATGAAGAGCTACAAATACAGCAGCGACTCCAGCAATCTCAGACCTCCTGTGGATCCAATTTGATACCGACCGGTTTCCATGGCAGCAGGTTATGAAGATGATAGCTTTGAATAGACTGGTCCCATGAAAATGCTGGAGTTTGACTGGGGGAAAATGTATTTCATTTATGCAGTTACTTGATCAATTTATTTGTCTTTTAGTGTCCTTTTGTCCTCTGAATCTGTCCACTTTAACAAACCTAGAAATGGAGTTTGAAATTGTACATTATTTCTGACAGCAGGTAAAGTACTAGAGAATCTTGAAATATTTGGAGAGTGATGCAATTTTTTCCTACTCTGTCTTTGTATTCCACCAAATTTTACTTAGAGAGTGTGTCGATGGACGATGTCACACTTCACGTTGAATTTTCAGTCATGGGAGGATGACTGTATTTGTAAAGCCCTGCATGGTGAGGATTCTGCTAGAACGAGGTATTGCATGTATATCCATGCAGTTGGGAATGGGAATAGGTTTGATGTTATTTTGGGAACATTGCACATATCAAGAAATGATTCTGGTCAGGAGATAATACTGTAGGTTGGGGGCAACAAGCCACCTGGAGTTGTTTAAATGGTGGGGAGGTAAATCCTATCATTCAGACAGAGCTGACCAATCAGATCTGACCGTCTCCCAGAATCATCCAAAAGAGTAGAAATACATGATCCAGGGAGGCAAGGCCATCACTATATTAGCTCGAGTAATCCCACTGAACATCATTATTTTAAAAAAGGCAGACAATTTGCTCGTCTTCTCCGGCTCTTCCCTGCTCCTGGTCCTGCAGCAGGTAAATCACAGCCCTGTCTCCTCAGCGTTCTGCTCAGCTGAACTCTGCCGTTATTCAGTTTGCTAAGAGGCCCCTCTGTGTCAGGGCTGTCAGATCAAACCCGAGATACGGCTGAGAACCCATCTGATGTGCAACCACACAGAGAAACTTAGCTGTGTATCAATCAAACCTAACATTACTGTTCTACAGCGATACTTTACATTTAAAGAGGAGTCCTCCCAAAAGGAACAACGGGCTATGAAAGAGTCCAACAGAACAAATCTGTAAAGTACAGGGCATTAAAACTTTAGTATGAGAGATTATAAGAACATTTTCTGGAATTGCCTCCTCGTTTAAAGGAGGGAAAGATTTTATTCTGTTTTTAATGTTTGAACTTTTGGAAATAAATAACTCTGACTAAAGCTGAAGTACTGTATGTGACCACTGCAACGATTCAGCTGACTTTCAGTGCCCATCATGATGATACACCATAAATTTTAGAGCCACAGAAATGTATTCGGTGTTCATTTGGCAGATTGGCAGATACGGTGTAAATTTAATCATGATGCAGATGCTAAAACTGTGCTGGCAGCAATGACGCCATGCCAGAAATCACACTGTTCAAAGGTCTACACACAGATTAACACAGCTTCAGCCAAACCTGATGAAACCCATGAAGAATAACTCATAAATCTGACACTTTCATAAATTTGCCGAAATCATTAGAGCAAATTTAACTGTCTGCTTTAAACTGTTGGACGATTTAACCGTCGCTGACTTTGTAACCACCTCATAAGCATGCACAGATAAATCCAGAAAGCCGTGTGGCTCTGGGCTTCAGGACTGGTGACTATTTCAACAATTTTTCATGATGCACTGGGAATAAATTACCACGTTTAGCTTGCTGTCATTGCAAATGTGGCTACATCATTAAATCAGCTCCAGCTCAGGCCTGAATATCACCGCGGATTCTTCTCTGCCTCCTAAATGCCTTCATGGAAACTTACCCCATTTTCCAAACTAATCAAAAGCAGTTAAAATATTTAGGTTCATTGCATTCATAATGCCTGTTAGCTGTCCCATTTGATTATATGCTAATGAGTCCTAGTTTGGTTGTGATTAAATGCTGGGTTGGTGATTGGGGCTCTGAATAGACATCTGAGATACAGACTCAATCACTGGAAAAACAGAAAACGATTCTCTCTCTTTTAAAAAAAATAAATAAACATGCATACTGTACAAACCTAATTATAAAGAATTTAACAAACATCTACCAGAGTTACCATTATTTACATTTCTTCTGAGTGACCAGGAAAGTGAAGGACATATCAGCGCAGACTGAGATAAACAAACTGTATTAAAAAAAAAAAAACAAAGCAGAGAAACTTCTATTGTAAATCTCAGCGGATTAAAAAATAACATCATTGGCATTTACAGAGAAAATGCAGCTCATTTTCAGTAATACCAGCAAAACAGACACGGTACCTTGGGCCTCTGTGACAGAAGTGAGGTGGTCAAAGTCTTCTTTAAAGCCTAATTCATAAAGACACAAGTGCTTTTGTTCTATTTACTAATTTAGACCCACAAAGCCTGAAAGTGGAGCCCTGTATTTTGTGTTGCTTTGGATTAAACTTCAGCACATGAACACCAGAGTACTCTGGTGAGTAGAGTACTCCACTAAATAAGTAGCTACTTATTTAGTGGAATTGTGAATAACTAGTGTGGTGACTACTTTAACCTCTTTTTCTAAATATTTTTAGAAAGCTTTGCTTTCATGATCATTCCGGCAAGTAGCTTTGAGGAAGAAGTAAAGTAAGTCATAGTGTAACAGATGAGCCTCAGAGATGCAGACAGATGGCTCGTTGCTGCCCCTGATTGTAGTTTTTAAAGCCAAAAAGCAAACATGCCATTCACTGAGGAATTCAACCCAAAGCCTTGATAGTTTTCAGATATATTTTCCGTTTTGTGTGAACATGTCACTGTCAGAACTCCTGAAAACGAAAAAAAAAAAATGCAGCATGGTCTTCTGTGGTGACAGAAAATTCATTAACCCTTCGGAATGTGATGCTTTTGTATAATTATGAGCTTAAAAGATTGCATCGTCAAAGGCTTGCAGCACTTGGCAAAGTTGCGAAAGACAGGCTGAGCAATCCTGAAACACAAAGTGGAAAGCAAAGATCTGGCTGGTGCATGTGTGTGATCCACAGACACAGCAACAGCCGAAAGAAACCAAATCAGTTACTCAGACCAAGCCTGTACACATCCCCTAAAATATGCCTGAAAACCTCCTGCAGTGACTGAGCCTTGCTCTAAGCTAAGGTTGGGTCGGGTCAGTCATTCATCTTAAAAGAACGGATGAGTGGATCTGTTGCACAGCAGTACTAAAAAGTTTGTGCATAGAAAAAAAAAACTAAATCAGAAAGCAGGACTTACATTTTTATGTGGTGCCGACCATTTTCACCAGCAGCAACAAACATTGCCAGGAGCGGATTACATCAGCTTTGTCAGAATTCTGGTGCCCGAAGGCCAAGCTGAAATTTTGATAATTGTGTATTGTTCTAAGCGTTTGGTTAACCCTCAGAGCTGCTGTGCTGTTTACAGCTGTCATCCAACCAAAAGGACACGACTTCTGATTACTTATGAAGTTACAGAGGAGAAATCTACACCATAACAGAGAAACTGAGCATTCAAACAAACACATTTGACAGATTATACGTCAGTATGACTATAAAGCTTCATGGGAGAGAAATGCTACTCCGGCTTTAACAACCTGGAAAACGACAGAAAGAAACAGCATCAATGCAGAGCTCACTGATGGCACTAAGCCTTTCACTTCTGTGTGTTTGAGATGCCAGGACAACAGAAGGGAAGGTAAACAGTACAAGCAGGATGAGTGGCGATGTGAATGGAAGAGCAGAATCTAATATCTGTGGAGCAAATGGAGGGAGAAAAATGCAAACATCAAGATTCTACACTGTGTAGAAAGGAAGTGAAATTGTTTGACATTCACTTACTTTGGAGATCTGCACTCTGAAACACACACTGAGTTTGCAGCTTTTGTAATCCTGCTCTAACAGTAAATACTGTAAACGGGAAGCAGAATAGAGGAAGCCAGGACTATGGAGTGTTTGCTGGACGACCGGTGGTACATGTCCACCGTACAGCAACATCTCATCTAAGTTATAAATTGAATGTATGCTGTCAGAAGCAACTTAGAGTTCTGCTATTGAGTGGTTTACACAAACACGCACACACACACCCACAGGTACACACAAAAACCACAAGCAGAGATTCACATTTACAACTGGAATTGAGCCCAAACTGATATTGCAGCTTCAGTAACAGAGCAGGTGCAGCTTCTGCGTGTCAAACGGAGGACAGATGGGGAAAAGGTTTCCATGCAGCCCTGAAGAGTTTTTTTTTAAAGGGGTAAGGAGTTAATTTCTAAATTTCTAATGCACACTCAGTGCAGCATTAAGGTCTAGATGACACCTTCTCTCCTGACGTGGATGTGTCTAAGTGGAAGCCCGCTGTTCGTTTTAATGAGACGCTGCCAAAAGTGAAAGAGCACAAGTATGTGAAAAATAACTCAACAGGACTTAAGGAGTTAAAGCTGGTGTGTGGGACTTCATTTACTGGAATCTAAAAAGGATGAAACGTTGGGAATTTGTGTCAAAATGAAACTTAAACGGTTGGGTCAGACACTATTAGATTACAGTACTGAAAATGAAAATGGGGAGTGTGTGTGTGTGTTTGTATGTGTGCGTGTGTGTATGGGGTGGGGGTGGGAGGGGGTTTGCTTAACTGACAAGGGACTTTTCAGTCATGCTGTCGAACTTGTGGCCACATGTCTTGGATATGTAGAGAAGAGGTGTGTGTGACTGATCACCACCTGGTGGTGAGTTGGCTCAGACAGGGGGTGGGGTGTGGGGTGCTGGTCAGGCCTGGCGGGCCCAAACATGTTGGGAGGTTCTGCTGGGAGCATCTGTCGGGGGCCCCTGTCAGAGATATCTTCAACTCCCACATCCGGCAGAGATTCAAATCATTTCCCAGAGTGTGAGTGGGTCGGTGGAGGGGATACTCCAAAGCAGGGCTGGGCAATATATAGAGATTTTCAAATATACCCAGACTTTGCTACATGAGATACATAATGACGGAATATCATTTATATCGAGTTAGCTCGTTTTGAGTTTAAACTATCTACTTTTTAGCTTTTTTCATAACTGTATCCCTGTTCTGCTCCTTTAAAGTTATTTTTTAAAAATCATTTTAATACACATCTACTATAATTTCAGTCAAATATTTAAATGGAGATCCTTAATAAAACTGCATTTAGCCCAATAGGCTGTAAATGTGAACCGTCTCCTTAGTTACTTGACCCAAAAGAAATTATATCGATCTATATTGTATATTGTGATTAAGAAAAAAAATGATTGAGACATGAAACTTGGTTCATATTGCCCAGCCGTATGTCCAAGACCTCCTCAATCCCGTCTGGGGACGTGGGGGTGGGGGTGGAGGTGGTCTCCCCCATCTCTGGTGCTGAGGCTACAGATGTGGTTAAACGGCTGCGGGGGTGGACGAGGTCTGCCTGGAGCTACCCGAAGATCTGGATGCTGCGCGGCTGTCTCGGTGGACATGCGTTTGCAGGACATCAGGGGCCATAGCTCTACACGGGAAGACTGAGATGTGGTCCCCTTCATTAACAAGGGGGACTGGAGGGTGTGCTCCAACTATAGAGGGATCACACTCCTCAGCCAGAAAAGGATTTTCATAAATCTTGCAGGTACTTTTGTTGATATTAAAATGTCTTTCTTGACTAAATAAACATCTCTTCTCCTACATCCATCTTTCAGATATAATCTGCCTCTAACCAAAGTACACAACCACAAGTTTCTTTTCATGACAACTTGAATATGTTGATTGCCTTGCAACAATTTGAAGAGTTGCTTCCTGAATTTTATCAAAGATTTTCTTCACCGTCTTCGTTTTTGTAGTTGAATCCCTTCAGTCTAAAAGGAGACGCTCATGAATTACAGATGAAAACAACAGGAACATATACAGAATAATAAACTAGGTAAAAACCCAAACATGAGAAAAACACTTAAGTTTGATGCTTATGATTATTGGCAAAAAGTTAGCACAAGATTCCTCACAGCAGTTGTGTCTTCTCAGACTAAACACGGAGAAGCAGCTTTTCGCTGTTATGCTGCAAACAAAGGGAACAAACTGCCTGCAGAGATTAAACTTTCACCAAATGTAGAAACTTTTAAATCCAGGTTAAAAACATCTGTTTTCGTGCACATATGCATGAAATCTGCACGCCATCTTTAAACTTATCTTGCTTTGAATCTTTCTAATGATTTGTTTTTGTGAGTTTAAAAGATTTTATTGTAATTCTAGCTTGCTTTTTTACTACTTTCAAATGCTTTCTGATGCTTTTAATGTTTTATGTGAAGCTCTTTGAAAGGTCTTGAACAGAAAATGTGCTGTACATATAAATTTCCTTTCCCCTCCCCCCCTTTTCCTTTTGACAGAGCCTTAAACAATGTCCTCTGCCATGGCAAGTTTCCACATTTCCTTATCCATATTGTTTCATCACAATGTGTCCATGAATCATAATGATTCACTGCTTTCCAGTCATCAGCATCACTAAACTGGACTTCACTGAAAATTACGCAATCATTTCTGAAAACGACTGAAGCTGTGCATGTATGTATTCAATCCTCCATCTATTGCATGCGTATCCATGTTTTGAAGTCAAATGCTGAACTACCGGTGACAAAGTTGTTCTGAGAAGTGACTTTCTCATAGAGCTGTGTTCAGAGGAAAAAGAGGCCACTTCACTGTTTGAATGAGGAAATGAAAGACAAAGTCACCACTGCAGGAGAAACTGAAAGCATTTTCATTGTAACCACTGCCCTGACATTACCAGTAAACACATGCCTACAACAGCTAAGTGTGTGCTTCTCCCAGACCACTTCGTCCCCGTTGATGGTGCTCCTCGGCCTCGCACAATAAACCAGCTCTGTGTGGAGGAGTTAAGCACCAGCAGGCAGTTGCAGCCCACCATGCTGCTCCGAGAACCAATAGATGTGTAAAATGGGGGTGTGCATGCATCTTTGTATGCGGAGCGTAAAGAAACTACACACTGAGAGACAGCTTATGAGGCTGACGGTCTGGCTGGTGGTCAACTCAGAGGCCAGCAACAGTAAGAAGTAGCTGAATGACTGTAGAGCAGTTAGAGGGCTGACTGGCCTCCAGCAATCGTACAGCAGCTAATCCAAAAACACACTCTGCGATATGACAGACTGTTGCAGATAAATCTAAACTAGGAGTTCTTATTGGTATCAAATTTTAAATAGAACTTTTTTTGCCACTTAGTTTACCTGTAAAAGAGCCTTTTCTTTATTAGAAAGTGGTTTTAGTGCATCAATAATGGCCTGGAGGTCTGAAAGCTGACCGTGTTACTGCAATGTTTCTGTAATTCTGGCCGAGAACAATCTCCCTTCAAAAATCCACGCGCAATAATCTTCCTGATCCAATAAAAAGAGTATACAGTGTGTCCCCAAAGGATTTCTAAAAAATAATCATTGAACACCAGTGTATGTGGATTATCCCACCTAAGGCTTTGTTCACATCCTAAACGTGTCTCAGATCCAACTTTTCTGACCATATGTGACCCATATCAGGTTTTTTAGCCAGTCTAAATGACACAAATCAGATTTTTTTATTTAATTCTACCCAGGCCACTTTGATTTGTTGTCGCAAATCATAAACAGATCTGATGCCTTTCAATGCGACCTTAATCTGAGTGATGGTTTCATTTTATCCAAATCACTGAAGTGAGACAGACATAAATCTGTGCTAGGGAAAGTGATCGCAGTAGATGGTAAATGGACTGAACTTGTAGAGAGCTTTTCTAGTCATGTGACCACTCAAAGCGGTTGACACGACATATCTCATTCACCCATTCATACAGCACCCATACCGAAACATACTTGGAGCGTGGAAACTAATCACTAATCAATCAACCGCCGACCTCCTGTTCAGTAGACGACTGCTCTATCCACTGAGCTACAGCCGCCCTGTAGACAATGGACAAAACAGTATCATAGAATTTCGACAGCTCTGACTGCACAACTTCAAAAATTGAATTGAAATTCAAGGACCAAAATTAAGTCTTAAAACCATCAGCCATCATCTGGCAGTTTAGTTATTTGTTTTATTCTTTTTATTGCAAGTGAACAAATAATAATTGAACAAGAAGCCCCAAGGCATAGACTACTGAAACTATAGATTTTTCCTTTAAAAAGTAAAAGCAGAAACTAAATAAAAAATTGCTCAATAATGATGAAAATGCCTTTTTTTTCTCAACAACAAAATCATTCTATCTAATGCTAAATTTTGGGTAAAGAGACTTTCTGCAATACTGGTTTTATTTGCCGACATTTTTTAAAAGGGGCCCAATGTTATGGTAAATGTTAAAATGTTAAAATTGAGCCCTGACCTAATTGCAACCACAACAGCCTCTATATAGCCTGTACAGCCACTACAATAGAGAGCAGTTCGGTCCGAACAGTCAGGTTTAAGTTTCGGTTGCATGCCGTAATGTGCTTCCCTGTGCATCAGGTAATTTTTTTTGTTTCTCCAGGAGCTTTTGAACATTTGAGGATGGAGATCAAGACCAAGAAGAGCTCAGCATCGAGTACAGCTAAAACTCCAACCCAAGCCTCAAACAAACCAAAAAAATGTAGTAGCAGGATCTAATGAAAAAGGTAAACATTGCAAAGGTTTTCCTTTATTGACCGCAGAATAATCTGCTTGAGGTGATGTTGTGCTGTGATGACTACATGATAAAAGCTGTGAAAGTGTCGCCCACGTTAGCCGTTCTCCAGTGAATGCTGCGCTAACCCAGCAGGGTCTCTTAACGATTACAAGAGAAGATTGTGGTTTTCCTGGTAATATTATCACCTATTTATTACTATAATTAAGCCCACATTTAAGCACGAGCTACGATGGAGGCTGCAGTGCCGCTAAGACCCTTATATGGCAGTCACTAGTTCAAAAACTAAGCAATTTCATAGAGTCCCTTTAAGCCTGGATGCCATTTTGAAAAATAAAAAATAACATCTTTAGAGATTAGGAGCATTTATTTGTGAGTGTAAGGTGTTTCAGTTACTCTCAAAACTCCTAACCCAAAGTCTTCCTCACAGAGCAATCAGAAAAAAAAGACAAATAAGAGGTCATGCTGCTGTGACAAAGCAACCCATCGTCCTCCAGGTAACATCCAGCCATTTATAATTGGAAGCCTTGGTATTGATAAAATATTGTTGTTGTTTTTTTTAAAATAACCAACCTGTGAATTTTCACATGCTGACAAATTCAAAGTCCTACCTATAAGACTCTACTTACAGGGTCAGGAAGGCTTCAGCTTAGCGACTATGATCTGCACATTTGCCGGTGTAAGCTGTCACGGACATCAGGTGATTTCATGTCAGCTTAATAAACCTGAGACCTGACAGAACAGATAGCAAAATCCTGCGGAGAAAAGCAGAGATGATGCTGAAGGTTGAAAGAAAAAAAGAGCTGATCTCTTATCAATATAGAGATGAATGCTGCCACAGAGTGCACCAAGTTAAACAGCTGTGTTCAATAAGCTGATTACACTTGTCGAAAATAAGCTGATATCAAACCTGCTGCATTGCACTGTGTCAAAAAAGCCCATTTATACAAACAATGGTGGGATCTGTTATCTAAATCACTATTAATAACAACTGCAACACACTCAGGATTAAATTACACTGATCAAAGAAATGTGGGGCGTTCTGTTCAAAAGCAGAGCAGGGATTTAAGATTTATTTTTGCCACCTTAACTGGAGAATGTCTCATTCAGCCTGGATATTCTATAATGAGATTTAAGTCATGAATATGCTTGAATAAAAATTTCAAGCAGCAAAGCTGACTCTGGTTATGCAAACACCAGCAGCAACAGTAAACGGATGAAAAGTCATTAGTAATAAAACTCATTTGCTATTCATAATGAGTTGGTGGTTGGGCCTTTTTTCTGCTGTTGGCGTTTCTCTTGTTGGTCTGTGGTACATTACAACCGCTCGGCTAAATCACTCAAATCAGTGCTGGGCTGATAATGTTTCAGAGGAAAGAGAAACCAAAAAATTGCAGCATATCTCATGAGCTTACATGTTTTTTTAATTAAATATCACCATGCAATTGCATTTAAACAAATCTCTTTTGTGGCCACAGCTACACTGGATCGTGCAGTTTTGCTGAACCCAGTTTTTCCAGTTTTTTTTTTTTTCCCTGTGTCAAAAATAAACATGATCTGCCTACATGTATCGTTGGCTCTGCATAATCTTAGCAAGACTGACAGCAGAATAAAAAAAGAAATGCTTTCATATGGAAATGTCTCACATAATCAATGTATCATAACAATGATTATTTTCTTACTGTAAGACAGCCCTTAGTTTCCATAGACATCTCTAACCCAGTGTGGTCTCATTAATGTTTTCAAGAAAAACTATAACAGTTTTATATACTTGCATCCTTTTCCCTAGTTTCTTCAGAAGCTAAAATTTATCAAATTTTAGTTGAAAGATTAATTTGTGTTTCTATTCACTAAATGGGCTGGGGTCTTCCTCCCAGCGAGTCAGCGGTGCTGGTGTTAAGTCAGTCTTATTAAGCTATGAAAAGCACTGAATGCCATCACTTTCAAACCGGTGCTGCAGGCTATTAGACATATCTAAAATAATACAATTATAAAATGGATTTTAGAATAAAACTAATTATTAAAATTATAATTTCATTTATTCTTTTCTGCCTTGGGTAGGTGCTGCCTACTCTGACTGCACACCACAGTTTGACATGTATTACTTAAAAGTGACTGCACACCAATCACATCCACATGGCAGTGGAAGGAGCGGTTATTCAGTCATTCATTTTCTAAACCGCTTAATCCAATTGGGTCGCGGGTGGGCTGAAGCCTATTCCAGTTATTATCAGACGAGAGGCGGGGTACTGCCTGGACAGGTCGCCAGTCCATCGCAGTAACAGTTATATAAAAAAAGGTCAACAGAGTAGCAGAGTCAGAATCAGTGTTAGAAATTGTGAAATTGCCCCACATATTGGGGCAATCCATATGACATTACATGATTTTATTATGTGTCTGCATAAAAAAATGACAATAAAAGTTTTCTCATGCCACATGACAGAACTTGGATAGTAAAATGTGAAAGCCCAAACTATTTATATTGGAGGTGTTTATCAATGTACTGTACATTATATGCCTTTCCTGGGAAAAGTTTTATGAGGAATGTAAAGTAATGACCCACTGATTTCCTTAAAAAGAAAAAAAAAGGAGCACAATCATTACCATGTAATTCAAAGTCTATCCCACTTGTGGGATATCAGTCTGTGCAGTTAGGAAGTAACACGGATTGTAAATCGATTTCACCTGCTGTTGTACAAATGGAACAGTCAGATGGGAATAAAAGGCAATAAGTAAGACAACTCCTATAAAGGAACGGTCTATTTCTCAATCTTTATTCCTTTCTGGCTGATATTTGGTCACGATAGCTTTTTGCCAGTGCCCTCACCACTGGAGGTAAATGAGGTGGTGTCTGCAACACAGAGAAATTGTTCAGGAAGTGCAGCTCATCCAGTGTGGCACATCAATGTTTGCTGTAGGACGAAGGTTCGATGAGTCTCCCAGCACAGTGCCAAGAGCATAGAGGAGATACCATGAGACACAGAGGGGCTGTAGGAGAGCAACCAGCAGCAGGACAACCATCCGCTCCATTGTGCAAGGAGGAACAGGAAGAGCACTGCCAGAGCCCTACAGACGATCTCCAACTGGCCACTAACGACCATGTTTCGGCTCAAACTGTCAAAAACAGACTGCATGAGGATGGTATAAGTATCTGCTGCAGTGGGACCTTCTGATGCATGATGTAGCAAGAGTGTGTCAGCAGTTCCTGCATGATGCATGCATTGATGCTGTGGACTGGCCTGCCCGTTCACCACACCAGAATCTGCCACCTCTGGTTCCATCCACGTCACACCACAGAGTGTCCAGGGGATGACTGGACTGATGCCCTGATCTAGGTCTGAGAGGAGATCCCTCGGGACAGCATCCATCCCATCACCTCATCAGTGGCTTGCGCAGATGTTGTAGGAAGTGCATGCAGGCACGTGGAAGCCACACACGTGGAAGAATTCCCTCAATACCTGGGTCAGCCTGTGATCTGATATTTTCATTTTTACTTTGAGTATGATTCCATCTGGATCTCCATGAATTAACGATTTTGATTTCCATTGATCATTCTGATGCGATTTTGTTCACGATACATCTCACTATGTAATGAATGAAAACATTCAACAGGAATCTTTTCATTAATCAAGATCCAAGATGTGTTTCTTAAGTGTTCCCTTTGTTGTTCTGAGCAGTGTATGATATGCTGATTACAATGTAAACATAAGTATGATGTATTTCATCTTGTAAATGCTTAAACAGAGCTTCAAACAAACATCTTAACATGCTATTCACAGCACAGGCACAGACATGAACAGTGAATCATAAGGAAAACTGAACTTATCTGGAAGTCAGATGGAAAAAGCATTGAGTTATATGGTAATAGGAATTTTACCAGTAGAAAAAGATACAGTCCATTTTTATATCTGACTCAAGTCAACTTCTAGTAATTTGCCATTATATCCTGTATCCCCTCCCACTCAAACAAAAAAACAAGCTCATTTCTGCTTTCTGACACACAGTTAACTGGAATAGTCGGAAAATATAGAATAGGAAAATTGTTTTAAAAATGGGTGCTGACCCCAAAGATTGGAGCTGAATCATTGATATCTAAAGATAAAAGGCCTTAAGACCTTGTTATTCTTAAGAGTAAAACAGACCTTCAACAGATATCCCACTAATTTCAAGTGTCTTGCATAAATCTTCATTCCTAAACACAGCCAGCTGGGCTGTAGTCATGTTTATGCTATACTATGCTGAGCTTGTTTATCTGAATATCCTGTGACTTTTTTTCAGACTAGTCTTAATCAGGTTAATATCAGATTATTGCTGTGTGTGAAAATTTAGAGCATATTTTCCTCCAGGAGTAGCATGAACCAACAGCAAGTGTTTAAAAGATGTTGCTTGGGGGAAAAAAATAAATAAATAAAGAGGAAAGTTATCTGCCTGCCTTTAACGTATTATGAGCACTTTGTCTTCTCATTTATTCAAGATAAAAACGTCAAGGATTCACTGTTGAGCTTCCCATCATTGCTGAACACAACTGTTAAAAGCTTTATGACATGTCCAACTTTTAAGAGATTAAAAGATCCTTATAATGTTATTTGAACCTCACACACGAACTTATAGACAAGCAGCTCTAAATTTCTGCAGTCCTGATGTCAGATAAAGCAAAAAAGTCTGAGAGACATGTTGGGCATCTCTGCGCAACCCAGGAAATATCACAAGTCTTTGCATTCAGACAAATGAGTATTGTGGTTCTGGTAACACAAAACAGCGAGTTTTACTGGTGCCGCTTCTTGGTCCAGTGCCATCAAACGGCAGAAACCTTGGGAGACAATGAAAGCCCTAATAACATCATCAAATATAGTCCTCTACCTGCAGCAGTGTCACCCGATGGTTCATTCAGCTGAGCCAGCGCCTCTGCTTGGTTGATGTATACCAGCTGTCCACTTTCCCCCGCTTTCATCACACAAATTATAATTCTATTGCACCCAAACACACACACACACAAACATGGTGAAATTAAAGTGAAGAAAGCAACTCAACATCTGCATAAAACAATATCAATTCCGACCTTTAATCACATTATCAGCATGTTCCAACTACAAGCATAACTGAGACTTAATTCACGGAGCATATGATATCATCCATAGGAGGAAGTCTTTGCCCGAATCAATACTCCTATTCCCCACACAGCAGCAACCAAACAGCAGAGAGGCAAGGCAGGATGTAAAAGAGCAATGCTACCTTTATTATGTCATTACATTATACCCCAACCAGGCCTGCAGGGACATGGGTCTATCATCACAGTCACAGATCAGAGACAGTTTTATAAAAGGATTCAGCCTGAAGTACAATTCAAACTGGCAGATGGTGGAAATGCACTTAATTTACTTTTAATTGGTTCAGCTGAGGATCAATTGGGAAAAGTAAAACTTGCAAAAAAACAGTGTGGAACAATGAGATGGAGTCACTAACACCATCACCGCTTCCTAACAATAACCGGAGTCCAGGAAAGCACACATCCTGAAAAACACGCACATTCTTCTGTAAAAATGGAAAAGGGATAGTCGAGAACATCGAGTTTTGTTGGCTGGATTAATTTCCTGCCTCCTAGCGGAATCTAATCAATATTATTTTACAGACGAATCACTAGAGTGGGACTGAGGGGAAGCACTGAACTCGGAGAGGCAGTGTGAGGCTGCAGGTGTTCGTATGAAACTAAACAACATTAATAACCCAGACTTAAATAGTGGAATACCAAAGAATAATGCTGCGGTCTGGTGAGACCGAGGCTATTCAAAATATTATCACATCCTCAGTTAGAGCCAAGTCAAGATAGAGGAAATGAAGCAAAAAAGGAAGTGAGTGTTTACTGCGTTTAAGTGGAGATTACAGAGTTGTGTTGTTAACTTGCTTCAAATAAAGAAGAGGGGGTTTAAAAAGCTGCACTAGTACCAAGAGTTGAATATTTATGTAATTCCAAATGACAAAATATGACATCTGGTAGAAAAAGACAAGTGTGGAAGGTCCTTGAAGATTGGTGCGGAGGACCAAATTCATTCAACGTGGTCTCAACTGAACGCTTAGACGGAGAAAGCATGAAATAGCTCTTCTTAAGCTCAAAGGCAACACTGCAGGGAGTTTCTCTCTGCCACAGTTCCCCAACGGCCTGATTGCATTGCAGGCATCTCTTCCCTTTATTCACCGAGAAAAGCGTGAAGAACATCTGCCTAATTCTCACCTTAAGACCCAGCCCACCTTAACCTGCAGCTGGAGCGGTGAGCGGTGGTTAAGGTTTGTCTGATTCATCCTAACATCAGCAAGCAAAGTGTAAAAAGCTGCTTCACACTCGGCCACTTTTAGACCAATCAGGTGGCCGGTCAGAGCAGAAGTTTCAGGATAAGGAGCACAGACAGGAGCTAAAATATACACTCAGAGTGGATTGATGTGATCCAGTTAGAAAGAAGAATGTGTTTTTTTTTACATCATGGACTCTTCCTTTGTCTCCCAAATAGAATCCTAAAATGTGCTCAAAAATCTGACGAGCGGAGAAAAAGAAAATCTTGTGCCCTCCCCCCTCCCTTTTTTTTTTCTTTTTGAAAAATTGAATTCACAACAGAACTGCACAATGGAGCCTGTCAGACTCATCGTCTGACCCTTATTGTCAAATACAGTGGGAGCCAATTTCGAGGCTCACAACCGATTGTTTTCAACAATGACAGCACAAAAAAGCTCCCATCAGCCTTCAGATATTTCTGATTGCATTCTTTGTGCCCTCCAATTATTTTTCCTCCAAACCTCTGTAGGCAGAAAGTATGAGTTAATTTGCCAGCTTCATAGTGACACAGTCCATTAAGACTGCAGCTTCCTCCCTCGCACTTTTAACAGCTTAACACACACACAGTCACAGTCGCCCTCTTCCTCCTGCTTGGAATCGTAATTACGGCTGTACTTTCTCATTTCTCCCACCAGTTGGTTCTGTCAGTGACTTCGGAGTCCGACGACAGCTTAAGATGCCCTGGAACGGATGATATGTCGCATTACAGAAGAATATTGGTTGAAATGGATGAAATCTATGCACAGTCAAAGGGGACCAGGCCAAGAGGCGGGAAGCGGCCAGAGGGGCCAGATGGTCGATATGTGCAATGTGCTCATGTGAAAATATTTTATGCAGAAATGGACTTACTGTTTGAAGTTGTGTCAGCGTTTTGTCAAACTTTTGGAGAAAAAAGTAAGGGCTTATTTGTCTGGGAGCAACAAAAACCGAAAATGTGACAAGATCTGATTTCTTACTTAATCCAGTCCACATAGCAGAGAAAAAAGAAAAGCAACCCTGAAAAATGTATGTGACAGCTGTGAATCCGCCAACACTGACCTGAGCGCTTGTCAAGTTCAAAGTAACTCGTGAACAGAAATAATTTTTTCTCCCCACAAAAATCACTACTGCTCAAGTAATCACCTGTGTGGAAAATCGTAAACATTGTTCTCGAGTAAAAAAAAGAACTAATATACATTTTACAATTCAATATTTTTGGGGAGCAAATATTGAATGTGTCATCTGATGTTTAATCACCAACACTTCCAGCTACAAAAAGAAAAATAAGACATCTAACTGCAATAAGCACTCAGTATTTCCCCAAAACAGGCAAATACATATTTAAAGCTTACAATGTTGTAAGACACAGACCGTCTCTGCATGCCCCAAAGACAGCTGAACCACAGAAAGGCATGCATCAAGGCATGCATCCTATCTTCAAAATCTGTTTGGCATGAAGCCAAGACTTGTCATCTCACGCTGAAGTAAACAATTTGCGTTCAAAGCAGCAAAGTAAATACCACAGTAGACATTCAAAAAGAGGAAGTGACAACATAAAGCTTGGCAGAACACCAAAGCGTTTTGGTTTTGCTGCATCTTTACTGGGCTTTAAATGCATCGCCTGCACACAGATGCAGCACACAAACCAAGAACGAAGAGGAAGCAATCTGGGGAAAGCTGATCCTGCAGCCAGGGAGAAGACTGAATGCAACATGAGAGCCACTTTAAAAATTAACTGATTACTGGCTCTATACTAAAAACTTACCAGGAAAACCCTTTTTCTCCTGTTTTTTTTTCTCCCACAAACATCGGGCGGTCTCCATCTAACTGCGCTCCTGCCACTGACATTAAGCAGCGGATAAAATGGAATCAGTGCGAGCTCATTGTTTTCAACACGTTCAGTGGAAACAGTGCAGCTATGCAGGACACTCCTCTGGCTTTATTATTATTCATAATAAAGGCAACACCCGGTAACTATAAAAACACGGTGGCATATGCTCTTTGGGGCAAGGCATGCTACGGAATGATCAACACTGACCCCAAACAGTGACACCCCTCTTCATGAACTGACACTAAATAGCAAAAGAGCATAGTAAGGCAGTGAGATTATTGCCAGATCGTGAATATGTCTTACAGACCAACAATAAATCGTGTCAAAACGCAACATTTTTCTGATCTAGTGTCCCATCATTGATCCGCAAAGTGGCGGAGCGTCAAGACGGCTCCCGGGATAAACTAACAAAGGTTTGCTTACAGCCTTTGCTCCGTCAACATTACGTCTTCTGTGGGCTCACAGACATCCCGAATGGACAAACCTAAAGAGATATATTCGTTAACAGCAGGCATGTGAGGAGACTCCACGGCATTTAGTTGCTGCAGCGCGCGCACACATTAAACTAAATTTTCCTACCTTGATGACAGCAGGCTAAGGGACCGTCTGTTGGTGTGCTGTTAAACAAACTATGAAGCAGAGGAAAAATATCACACCATTACATCCCAGCACAGCTCAGACACACGTCCGACAGTCCGACTGACCGACCCCCAGCCTCCTCCGGTTGGGTTTAACAAAGCAAGCGGCGCAGTGGAGACAGAAGTCTACGTATGGACGGACACACTAGCAACCTGCGAAATGTATCCGCGATGACAAAAGAGAAAAAGACTCACCACTGCGCCGGTACGAAATGACGGCGGTTTGTTTATTTCATTGTCCTCCCTGAGCAGCTGTGTGTAGCGATGCGTCACAGACTTCCGTGTTGAGATGAAGTGGGGAAGGGGGGGTAAACGCAAGAAGCAGGCTGTAATGAATTTTAAGGACAGGCGGCGCACGCGGGCGCACCGGGCTATGTGCACTGCTTTAAGATGAAGCCCTTTGGTGATGAAGAAGGTGGGAAATAAAAGAGGATGGTAGTGGTCGGGAAGGATAAAGTGCAGCCTATTTGTGACTCTGGGGTGTGGAACACAATATACAACCGAAAGAACAACACAGAAATGCTGCTAAAAGAGATAAAACACTTTGAAATAGCTAAATTTTGAAAATACTAGCAAAATCATAGCCTGGCTTATTACAACAATGTATTTTAAGCTTAAAAATCGTCCAGTGCTTAAGAAGAAGTGGAATATCCATTAGTATTTTCATACAGAAGGAACTGTCCAGACGTCTCATACGTTTTTTAGCAGCTTAGTCACGATTGCCTAATAGTTACCCTAATTTCCTTGTATGGTCTTTTTCTCCAAGCAGGAAGCCCCATCTAGAGGGAGTATTTAATCTAGAGATGATATTTTAAACATACAGACA